>PKML01013957.1:366810-378365 GCA_002933935.1 Eutrema yunnanense | reverse complement strand
ATAGATTCAACAACTGTAACTCTGAATAATACTTGTATCTATATCAGAATAGTGAATGAACAAAGTATTCTCTCAATTACAAAAGAAACTCTCAGATGCACTCACGAGGAAGACGATCTCATAACGATCGTCTCCAGAAGCTCATGTCGCTTACAAACATCAGTAAATGCATACCCTCCATAATCTGAGATTTATTTATTTATACTTAATAAAAGTAAACCTTCTAGCTCCTTCCAAAGCTTTGACTCCTCTTCAATTAAACTCCTCTATTCACTTCTCCTCTGCATTCTCAGTTACTAAGTCCTTCTTCTTCCTGTAGTAAGTCTGATAAAGCCTATCAATACCCCCCTCTATGAGATTAAGCTTGTCCTCAAGCTTGAACAGAGGATATTGAGCACTTAAAACCCGAGCCAATACCCAACTCTGCTCATGTGAAGGAAGACCTGTCCATTGAACCAACACCTCCAATCCACCTGTATCATTGTAACGAGTGGCTACAATTGATTCTGGAGTCTTAAGTACCGCTATCTCAGCATTCAGAGTAAGAGGGAGAGGATACACTGGCTGATCTTTGCCCACCACGGCCTTTAATTGCGACACATGAAATACCGGATGTATCTTTGAATCCACAGGTAGTTTCAAACGATAAGCAGCCTTCCCAATCCTCTCCAGCACCTCAAACGGTCCATAGTAACGAGCAGACAACTTTTGACAAGCACGATGTGCCACTGATTGTTGCCTATATGGTCTGAGCTTCAGATAGACCCAAATCCCCACCTTAAACTCCACATCTCGTCTATGCTTATCAGCACTAGCTTTCATTCGCTGCTGTGCTTTGGATAATTGCAATTTAATCTCATCCAGCATAGCATCTCGCTCTTTAAGGTGTATCTCCAAGTCAAAGTTAGCTGTAGAGCCTTGTTCAAAACGCACCAAGGGAGGTGGATCACGGCCATAAACCACTTTGAAAGGAGTGGACTGTAAGGAAGAATGATAAGATGTATTATACCAAAGTTCAGCCCATGAGAGAAATTTATACCAGGTGCGTGGATGAGAAGAAGCTAAGCATCTCAAGTACGTCTCCAAACATCTATTTAACACCTCAGTCTGACCATCCGTTTGAGGATGAAAAGCCGTGCTATACTTGAGCTTAGTTTCTGACAGTCTGAAACTCTCTCTCCAAAAATTGCTTAGAAAGATCTTGTCTCTGTCAGATACAATAGACTGAGGAAAGCCGTGTAATCTAACAATCTCGGAGAGGAACTTGTGAGCAACATCAGTAGCATTAAACGGATGTTTAAGACCAATGAAATGTCCATATTTGCTCAACCTGTCTACCACCACAAATATCACATTAACCCCGTGAGAAGTGGGTAAACCTTCCACAAAGTCCATCGAAATATCTTCCCAAATCTGTGTTGGTAAAGGCAATGGTTGAAGAAGCCCAGCAGGAGACAAGGTGGAATACTTGTGAGTTTGACAAACTGCACATTCCGAAACAAACTTCTGCACCTGTTTCTGTATTCCTTCCCAATGAAAAGTCTGCTGAATCTTCTTAAGAGTTTTGAACACACCAGAATGTCCCCCAAGCTTGCCATCGTGATACTCCATTAAAATTAATGGAATGAACTTTGAAGTTTTAGGCAAAACCAGTCTGTTCTTATACCACAGTTTCTCATCTCTTATTGAAAATCCAGGTTTGAATGTGGTCCTCTCCTTCATCAGCTTAAGCTGAGTCTGAATCCCAACATCCTCTGCTATCTCCTTAAAAATGTCATGTAACTGTAGAACAGAAGGAACTGTCATTGCCAATAAAGCTGAACTGACTGAATCAAAATGAGCTGGTGTAATCCTAGATAACCCATCAGCAGCTTTATTCTCAATCCCAGCCTTGTATACTATCTCAAAGTCATACCCCAAAAGTTTTGTTAACCACCTCTGGTATTCCATATTAACCTCTCTCTGCTCCAATAAAAATTTCAGGCTTTTCTGATCAGTATACACCACAAACTTTCGGCCCAACAGATAATGCTTCCACTTCTGAACCGCCATCACTATAGCCATTAATTCGCGTTCATACGCAGACTTAAGTTGTTCTCTAGCTGTTAATCCATGACTGAAATATGCTATAGGTTTCTGAGATTGCATCAACACTGCTCCAAGACCAAACCCAGATGCATCAGTCTCCAACACAAACACTGCATCAAAATTTGGCAAAACCAGAACAGGGGCGGTAACCATGGCTACTTTCAATCTATCAAATGCCACCTGAGCTTGCTGCGACCATTCAAAGCTATCTTTCCGCAGTAATTCTGTTAATGGTCTTGCCATAACTCCATATCCCCGTATAAACCGCCTATAATAACCAGTTAACCCCAGAAAACCTCTTAACTCCTTAACATTTTTTGGGGTTGGCCACTTCTGCATCGTCTCAGTCTTGACAGGATCAGTAGCTACACCAGAGGCAGAGATAATGTGCCCTAAGTAGTCTACCTGAGACTGTCCAAATAAGCATTTCTTCTGGTTTGCAAATAGTTGTTGATCAACAAAAACACTCAACACAGCTGATAAATGCTTATCATGTTCCTCTAAGGAAGAACTATAGATGAGGATATCATCAAAAAATACCAAGACAAATTTCCTCAAAAACTTCTTAAACACCTCATTCATCAACGCTTGGAACGTAGCAGGAGCATTAGTAAGCCCAAAAGGCATTACTAAAAACTCATAATGTCCTTCATGAGTTCTAAAGGCTGTCTTCTCAATATCCTTCTCCACCATACGGATTTGATGATATCCTGACCTTAGATCCAATTTAGAAAACACAGTTGCACCATGTAGCTCATCAAGTAATTGATCTATCATCGGTATAGGATATTTGTCCAAGACTGTAGAACGATTCAAGGCCCTATAGTCTACACAAAATCTCCAGCTGTTGTCCTTCTTTCTTACCAACAAAACTGGACTAGAAAATGGGCTATGACTTGGCCTGATGATTCCCGATTGTAGCATCTCAGATACAAGCTTCTCCATTGCCTCTTTGCTTGCATGAGGATATCTGTAAGGTCTCACTGAAACCGCAGTAATCCCACGCAACAAATTGATAGCATGTTCTCTGCCACGGATTGGAGGTAATCCTGTTGGAACAGCAAAAATCTGCTGGAACTCATCCAAAATAGATACAATTGAGGCAGGAATCTCATTTTGCTCTTGTTGAACGACCATCTGATTAGCAAACTCAATTGTCACACCTTTGCTCTGTACAGATCGTATAGGAGACAATGACTTAAGAGAAAGTTTAGTCATATGTAATGTTGGATCACCCTTCAAAGTCACCATCTTCCCATTGTAGTTGAACATCAATTCGTGAGAATCCCAATCAACTAAGCACTTTCCAAGTGTTCTCAGCCATTGTACACCCAGGATCACATCTGCTCCTCCTAATTCCAGTGATATGAAATCAGAAACAAAAGTCAATCCTTGCATTCCAAACTCCACTTTCTCACACCAGCCTAAACCTTCCACCGTCACTCCAGTTCCCAACAACACTTGTAGGTTTGAATTAGTTTTCATCTTCAATTTAGATTGAGCTACCACTCGTGGAGACACAAAATTATGTGTAGCCCCACTGTCCAACATGACAATGATTGAGGTTCTTCCAATACTGCCTTGAACCTTAGTTGTAGTAGGTGAATCAATTCCCAAAAAAGAATTGAAAGATAACTCCATCAGCTGAGGCTCAAATTCGTGTTCATTTTCCTCTAGCTCCACCATATTTTCATCCAGAACCTCTAATTCGTATCCATGAACGACAGTAAGTACTTGCAACTCTTTACTAGGACATGGATGACCTCTGTAATACTTCCCTTTACACTTAAAACAGATTCCATCTCTTCTCATTGCATCCAATTCAACATCAGTATATCTTTGTCTCATTCTTTGCTCAGGTTTGGTTGTAATGAGTTGCTGTTTCTCTGTTGCGGCTGGCAAGGTTTTCTGAACATTATAGACAGATGAAGACCGTAAGGGATAAACTGCAGCAGGTTTCCTAGGTCTTGAATCGCTGTTTTTGGCCTCCCCCACGATTTTGCAAAACGTACTAGACTCCATCTTCAGCACCGCAGATTTGAAATTAGTCAATCCCTTAGGTTCTTTCATTTTAATCACCTCTTTCATCTCATGCTTCAATCCATTATAGAATATATGCTCCAGATTTTTATTATCCAACCCCGAAACCATGGCTGATAACTCTTCAAATTCAGCAACATAATCTGCTACAGAACCATTTTGAGTGAGATTGTGTAGCCTCTTCCCTGGTTCATCATCCATAGATTCTCCAAATCTATCCAACATCCGTTGTTTAAACTGAGGCCAATCCCTAAATTCTTCTCTCTCAATTTCCCAGTTATACCAGCCCAGAACAACACCTTCCAAACTCAGAGAAACTAACCCCAGCTTGTCGTCCTCTGTATAATCACCCAACCTGAAAAATCTCTCAACACGGGAAATCCAACCAAAAGGCAATCTCCCATCGAACACAGGCATGTCAACTTTCCGAAGCATACTATCACGAGTCGCTAAAGTGTTTGTGATTCCCCGATAACCTATCCTTCTATCCTCACCAGGATTTTCAGAATTCGAACGAGTTACCTGGTTTAGATTTTCGGAAGAAGTCGCGACATCCTTCTGTTTCGACGCGACGGAAAACGAATTGGCTTCGATCCGAGCTAACGTGTTAGAGATCGAGCTCAATTGTCTCTCCATCGTCGTTAAACGCATATTCGCTTCCCGATTTGATTTCTCAACCTCCGATAGTCTTGAATTTGTCTCCGAATTCGCACTGGTTAAACGTTCCCAGCCACTACGAATCGCTTCAACCTCCTCGTGAAGCTCACCCATAGATCCTTGAAGCTGATCGACTCTCCGAACTGGATCTTCGTCAAGCACCATCGCGATGTTCGATCAAGTCACAAACGCACCAATTTGATAGATTCAACAACTGTAACTCTGAATAATACTTGTATATATATCAGAATAGTGAATGAACAAAGTATTCTCTCAATTACAAAAGAAACTCTCAGATGCACTCACGAGGAAGACGATCTCATAACGATCGTCTCCAGAAGCTCATGTCGCTTACAAACATCAGTAAATGCATACCCTCCATAATCTGAGATTTATTTATTTATACTTAATAAAAGTAAACCTTCTAGCTCCTTCCAAAGCTTTGACTCCTCTTCAATTAAACTCCTCTATTCACTTCTCCTCTGCATTCTCAGTTACTAAGTCCTTCTTCTTCCTGTAGTAAGTCTGATAAAGCCTATCAGAACGCTGTCCAAACCTTGATCCTGATTTGAATAAGAAAGTGGATGACTTGGATCAATGCGACAAGGTGGTGGGTAGAGAAGTAAACCAAACTTCTTCCACTAGCTTGCAGTCCAACACCTCAAAAGAAATTCCAGTGGTCAGGGAAGCATCTAAACATGAAAGATACTTTCCTTTTAAGCAGGGTTTCTTGTCGGTTGCCACACTTAGGGTAGGAACAGAAGGAATGCAGATGACAGTTGATGGGAAACATATAACCTCATTTGCTTTCCGTGATGTAATATCATCACTCTTCTTCTATAATTTACTGCTCCTAACAATTTTTCCATCAAATGTTTAGATTCTTATGTGGGATCTTCATCTTTCGTTCAGACACTGGAGCCATGGCTTGTTAGTGAAGTACGGATTACGGGTGACTTGAAGTTAATATCCATTCTTGCTAGCGGTTTACCGACATCAGAAGAATCAGAGCATGTTGTTGATCTAGAGGCACTGAAGGCACCTCCTCGTTCACCATTAAGCCCACTAGATCTTGTTATTGGCGTTTTCTCCACAGCAAACAACTTTAAAAGACGGATGGCTGTGAGAAGAACATGGATGCAATATGATGATGTACGTTCTGGATGAGTTGCAGTACGCTTTTTTGTTGGCCTTGTAAGCTTTCTCTCTCTCTCTGAAAATATCAGGTTTATGTTGGGATTTCTTAATCATGATTTTCTTTGTGGGTGATAATGCAGCACAAAAGTCCTAATGTTAACCTGGAACTCTGGAACGAGGCTCGGACTTACGGTGATGTTCAGCTAATGCCCTTTGTTGATTACTACAGTCTCATCAGCTGGAAAACACTAGCAATCTGCATCTTTGGGGTAATAATTGTCTTTGTCATGTCTCTTCCTTTAACACAATTGAGTAGTTTATACCGTTTCGCCTCACTAACGACAACTCTTGAACAGACAGAGGTTGACTCAGCCAAGTTTATCATGAAAACGGATGATGATGCCTTTGTTCGTGTTGATGACGTATTAGTTTCTTTATCAATGATCAACAACACTCGCGGGTTAATATATGGACTGATCAATTCCGACTCTCAACCAATTCGAAACCCTGATAGCAAATGGTACATCAGTTATGAGGTACAACACAACCTGACATGCCCAAGTAAATCCATGATTGCTAGACTTATTTAACGAAGTTTCTGCTCAAAAACAGGAATGGCCAGAAGAGAAATATCCTCCATGGGCGCATGGTCCAGGCTACATTGTGTCGCGGGACATAGCAGAATCGGTTGGTAAGCTTTTCAAAGAAGGAAACCTAAAGGTACTGCTCTTGTGTAAAGTCCATTTAATCGCATTTCCGGATTCACATAGAAATGGATTGTGAAATAGTTTTGAAACTGTAAATAGATGTTTAAGCTAGAAGACGTGGCGATGGGGATATGGATCGCTGACCTGAAGAAACATGGACTCGAGCCTCATTATGAAAACGATGGAAGGATCATTAGTGATGGATGCAAGGATGGTTATGTGGTTGCTCATTACCAAAGTCCTGCCGAAATGACTTGCCTCTGGCGTAAATACCAAGAAACCAAACGCTCTCTTTGCTGCCGCGGTTGGTAAAACTCAAAAAACGTAAACGCACCTCTTTTTTTTTCACCTTGCGTTTTGGTTCACGTCCGGTCTGCGTCCACAGGTACAGAAAGAGAATGTGGTTTAATTCTTTGTCATAAAACATCTGATTTGGCTTGTTAGTATATACGCAGATTAGATATATATATATATAGTTTAGTTTAGGTGTATACTATAATATTACTGGTTTCAATATGATTGTGTAAAATTTCAACTGAAAATTCAATTCTATTTTTTATATATATAATGTCATATGACTTCATTCTTACTGCTTACTCTTCACATTAGCCGCGTGTTCTCCACTGCACAATGACACGTCACATTAAGTAAAGATTAGAAAATCAGTGTGCATATAAATAAGTGTTACAGGCTCGAATGTTGATATCGGTAATACCCAAAAGCAAAAAGTCAAAGAGATAAAAATGTGACTCATAGGTATCTGCTAATGGATAAACATCTTGATAAGATCAATCATTGTCTTACAACTTTAAATTATTGAGGACGCAGAGGAAAAAAAGTCTGCCTAACTTAATAACTTCTTGATCTTTCCACGACGTCTCTTAAATCACGAAACGCCATTTTAGTCGATAGAGAGAATCGATTTGTTTGCGAATGGCGACAGAGCCAGAAGCTGGTTTTGGAAGAGAGACTTCCTCTGTTTCGGGAAGATTTATGAGAAACAGAGATCTATACCTCTTCTTGCCTTTTCTCTTAGGCTTCTCTGATCAAGAATCATCAGATGGAGACGAAGAAGTTGCTTCGTCGCGTGAGAGAATCATTCTGGTCAACCCTTTTACGCAAGGAATGATCGTCCTCGAGGAGCCTCTGCTTCGCGACTTACTTGAATCACGTGAGGAAGGTCATCCTCCAGCGTCCAAGGCTTCCATCGATGCGATGCCGATCGTTGATATCGACGGCTGCGAAGGAGAGTGTGTGATCTGTTTAGAGGAATGGAAGGCGGAGGAGACGGTGAAGGAGATGCCGTGTAAGCATCGGTTTCATGGAGGATGCATAGAGAAATGGTTAGGGTTTCATGGGTCGTGTCCTGTTTGTAGGTACGAGATGCCTGTTGGTGGAGATGAGGTTGGGAAGAAAAGTAATGATGGCAGAGAGATTTGGGTTAGGTTTAGTTTCGACGGTGGTCGGAGAGTTTGAGATTCTTCTGGTCATGACGATGGTAACACTGTTATATCTGATGGCACAAGACTTGCTGTTGAGTCCGAGAATCAGGGTTACAGAAACGGTTTTTAGTAAAAACTTGTGCTCTTTTTTTTTCTTTTCCCATGAAAAGTTTGTGTTTTTGGTCTTTCCTTTTTTTTTCCCTTCGTCTAATCTCTGTTTTGTTGCTTGAATTCATGTATTATAAAGTTAGGGAATTTCAAGATTTGTTTTTTTATTTCCTACTGCGATACTTCTTCTGTCAGGACTACCATCAGCATCAGCATCACCATCATGGTGGAAACATCGTATATTCGCATTCTCACCCACAAAATCTACATAATTGTATATATGAACGAATAATCTACGCACGATGTATATTTTAACATATCTTATTAAAAGAAAAACTCAGTTTTCTTGAAACCTAATCCTATCTGTTGAACTTGCAACACGTTTCCATGTCCTTGAAACTATTCAAATTCAGTCCTCACCGTCTTGACCTCCAAAGGCTCTCTTCCGATTAGGTTGTTCCACGCAAACGACATCGTTCCACGCAAACCTAATCCTATCTGTTTTTGCATCTGAGCTCTCTGATGACGTCAATGAGCTGTCAACAACTGAACTTCTAGTCGGTTCAATTCCTCTGTTTTCTGATTTCTTGAATCCCAAGAAACTTTCTTCTTCCTCTTCTGCTTGCGTCAGTCCCGAAAAAGAAGAACTGACACAGCTTCTATTCGCCATTGATGCTACTCCATAGAGGTCGGATCTCGGAGAGTCTATACCGAGATTCAAAGATTTGTAACAGGAGAGAGTTTCTTGCGCTTTCATTAACACTGACTGTAAATATTTCCCCTGTGTCTCTATCCTCACCTGTAACTGCCTCTGCACCTAAAAAAAAGGCAGAAACTTCCAAGTTTCTAAAGCAAGAAAGCTATCATCGTACATATTGTGATTCATTTAGAGGCATAATGTTATTACTTCGATTTGTTCGTGAAGCTTCTTCTGGACTTCCAACTGTATTTCTATCGCCTCCTTGGTTTGCAAGTTTCTGCTTTTATGAAAACGAAGAAAATGAATTCGAGAAGGCTGAAATCTAACTATGGAAACAGAATAGTATTTTCTTTTATGATGATCATTACTTGTTAGGTTGGTCATCTTTTTCTTCGGTGACAATAATGTCTAGTTGATCTCCAAAATCTTTTTGACTCTGACATTCTTGGGATTTTGCAGCTGAAGAAACTAACATGACAAAACATAATGAACAACCAAGGATCAGGATAGATGAAACCCTCAGCTCAGATCAAAGATTAAAATTTTGAGAATCCGTAATCTTTGAATATTAATAAATCTACAGATTAACAAATAGGGGTTTTTGCATGTACGGTATGTTTATGAAAACATAGTTTGTGTACTAACATTTTACAAAAACTGGAAAAATAAAAAAAAATTTATGTACTGTACATGCGTTAACTCTATCCATGCACAGTATTGCGCGAATCAACGGTGTATAATACACGGACCAATAATAAGCAGGGGCAAAATCGTCTTTTCAATAGAGAAAGTATTACTTATTTTTTAGAATTTGAAAACGGTTAGAACACAAAATATGTTTTGATTAAGACACTAAATGCAAACATCTCTAACAAATAAAACATCATCAGTAATCAAAGAATTTCTAACCATCTTGCTTGTTACCAACGAATCTCTCGCTTATCCCGAGCCGATATTTCTGAAGAGTTAAAAAGAAATAGAACAAGAATCAGCCAATTTCGAGTTTGTAAATTGCAAGAAATTGAGTATATATTAAAAAAAAACAATAATTCGAATCAAAGAAGTTTGTCAAAGGACCTGTAAATGACTCTTGAGATGGTACAAAGTAAGCTCAGGAATCTCCATAATCCTCATCAAACCCTTAGGCGTCGCCTCTAAAACCACACAGAACAAAACAAAAATGAAAAACCAATAAAGAAATAATTAAAGACCTAACCACACAAACTTGTTTCCTTGATAAGGTTTCAAAAGGACAAAGGGAATTGAAACAGAACTGTGTGGTCCGCCGAGCTGATTAACGGCGTCGATGAATCTGTGATGAAGCTCACAACTCCATCTCAATCTCCGCTTAGAGTCCTTTGCCTTGTGATTATTATCATTATCCATGTTCTGTAATTATACTAACGATCAAGAATGGTTCAAGAAAAGAAAAAAAAACAGAAAAGGGTTTTTGTTTACAAGATTATTGGGTTTGTTGGCACAGATATGGAGATTTTACATGTAGTTGTTGGAGTCTTTTCTTTCTTCTTGTTCTTTATAAATCTTATTCTCACACCATATCTGGAAACATCATGAGTGGGGTTCTGTTGGAGAAGGGAATATATGCTCTCTTGACCTTTTCCTCTTTCATTTTTCTTTTATTTGTTTACTTTTTTCGCATTTTACGTTTTAGTATTTGACTATTTGTTTCCCTTTCCTCGATTACCTCCGCTTTTTATGTATACTTTTTGGAATTTTTGTGTAACTTTTTTTTCTTCTTTGACTTGAAGTGGTTAGACAGAATCTATGATGCACCGAGATCAGATAATAAACGTTTGTGCACTTATTAGGTTATGGTCTTTTTAAACGACGACATCTATCCTAATGGACACTTAGTTATCGTGTATAACTCTTCTTACAAATATATTATTTAAAGGGTTAGAAAGAAAAATATAATCTATTTTCACTACATAAGTAACAAATACATAATAGCCACTCAATCTGCTTATTTTGCTGCTAATATAAATCACAAGGAAACGAGAAAAAAATGCAATAAATATTTTTCAGGCGATTAAGAATTCCAATCAAAACATATAGAATCGCCTCCATCACGTTTAGCACGACAAGCGGCTGGTTCATAAATGTACCAAATACATTCGCTGCAAACTCCAAATTCACTTGATACAGTGTCGTCTCTATATACCCTGAAAATATCAAATGTTACCTTGTTTCCGGGCCACTCGAAATTGCAAATGTACCTCGTCGTTTTACGGAGGTTGACATGAAACCTGAAATCAAAGCTAGCTCCAGCTGCGAGCTGTTTTACCCCGAGATCTTTCTCTTTGTTCGTGCAATGCGCGACCAACGTTGCATTGCTGGTCAATTTGTTAATAATCACGACATGTTTAGCTGCGAACGGTAAAAGTCCATCGGTCGACGAATGATTTCCAAATGATGACGATGTTTTGAGGATAATTAAAAATGAGAATAGCACTAATATGATAAAATGGTTATTTGTTGAGGAAGCCATTGATGGGATTAAAGAGTTTGTGAAATGATCATATTCTTCTTTATTTCGAAAGTAGTATTTATAGATGTAATAACATTTTTTATATTGGTAAAAATCTGTAGGTTATATATATCTTTCAAATCTTCTTTTAAAATATAAAAATTTCGTCTATAATAATAACATTTACA
>PKML01013957.1:347185-366655 GCA_002933935.1 Eutrema yunnanense | reverse complement strand
ATAAGAATAATGACTAAAAGCCAAATCGAACCGAAATCTGGATTAATAAAAAATAAATTGATAGATAATTGGTTAACTAAACCGATAAATCGAGCGTTATCTCAACCGGTTCGATTAGTTTTCTATTTGCTCCTCTGTGCTCGCTCTGCTGGCCTCTTAAGGCGTTGTTGAAGTGTTGCCGCCGAAGCTTTGGCAATGGCGACGAATCCGACGTTTCAGCTTTTCTCTTCTTCGAATGATAAATCATCTCAAGGTTCTGGTTTAGGTTTAGGGTTAGGGTTCTTTGATTCACCAGAGCCAGCTCTTCCTCCACCTCCTCCTCCTGTTGAAGTATTATCCTCCGAGGTATCATCGTCGCTTTCACTTTCTCTGCAACTTCATCTCCTTTTTCTTATGTTTTACTGTAATTTCCTCCTCTTTTAATTTCTGGGTATTTCGTCGCAGTAGGCGTCTTCCTCCATTGATTTCGCGGTTGATAAAGTGACTATCGGCGAGGTCACTCTTTTGAAGGTATGGTTTCTCATTACTTTCCGAGAAAATTCACGAACACTTGGCATAGAAAGGGAGAAATTGAAACTCTCAGATGGTTTTATTGTATAATCCTTTGATCAACTCCTTAAAATCGCAACGAGTGTAATCACACAAAAAATTCTCAACTTGTACTTGAATTAGCTCAAAGCTAGTCCAGTTTGAGATGATGATGTTCATCAGTTCATGGAAGTGAGTTACTCAGTTTCTGCTTATGGTTTTAGGGTCGTGTGAACACTAAAGAGGTCTTTGGATTGCCTAATTCGGATTTGGTTCCTGGAGTATATGAAGGTAAGTGATTATTCTTGTTGTGGTTTATGTGATGTGCATCCCTGGATCATTCGTTTTGTTAATCGAATTCGATTTTGATCTAGGCGGACTTAAGCTTTGGGAAGGATCAATAGATCTTGTTAAAGCTCTTGAAAAAGAAACACAAACCGGGAACATATCATTTTCTGGAAAGCGGGTTCTCGAGGTAAGCTCATTCCTGCATTAGAGTAAACCGTAGGTTGCTTCTCGATCCTTTTGAGAAGAAAATGGATATGTATATGCTCTATATAGTAGTCTGCTATCAGAATGATATTCAACGTGCATTACAAATATGTTCGTTATCTGAGTTATGATAATTCGAATAGGCTGTATCACATGTCCATGTTTTTCTATTCGCACCTAAGTCTATGAATCTATGATTTCAGCTTGGATGTGGTCATGCACTTCCAGGAATCTATGCGTGTCTCAAGGTAAGATGATGCTTCTTAGCTCTAATATACTATGTGGCCAAAACCATCTTCCTACATTCTTTGGTATTTGTTTCCAGGGTGCAGGTGCCATTCATTTCCAGGACTTCAATGCTGAGGTCCTTCGATGTCTCACCATTCCGAATCTGAATGCTAATCTGTCCGAGAAGTCTCCATCTGTCTCAGTAGGTGATACAGAAGTACGCTTCTTTTCCGGTGAGTGGAGTGAAGTTCATCAGCTTCTTCCACTAAAAAATGATGGTGAGACTGACGAGAAGGGTGGTTATGACATCATTCTAATGGCTGAGACAATATATTCCATCTCCGCTCAGAAAAGTCTCTATGAACTGATTAAAAGGGTACACTCTCGTTTTCTCCTGCATAGCAGAATCATTCTTAATGATTCATCGGAGGTTTAAATCGTGATTCTTTGCAGTGCTTGGCGTATCCTGATGGGGCAGTGTATATGGCTGCAAAGAAGTACTATTTCGGGGTTGGTGGAGGGACAAGGCAGTTCTTGTCTATGATAGAGAAAGACGGTAAAGAATGGTCTATGCGATGATATATAGAAACGCAAGGGTTGCGTTGTTGATCCTCTTGTATTTGGTACTAAGACCGCTTCGATTTAACTTCATCGCAGGTGTTCTTGCTTCAACGTTGGTGTCTGAAGTCACAGATGGTTCCTCCAATGTTAGAGAGGTATGGAAGCTTTCGTACAAGTAAGTCAAAGTTCTACCGGGACTCAATGTCAGCTCCTTTCTGGAATCGAGTTTAGTGGATTCGTGTTGCTCAAACGCAAAATCTCATTCATCATTAGCTTATAGATACTGTTGAGATGGACTTGTCATCGCTTAGTTTTGTACTTTGACACAATCTCTGACTAAACAAAAAGGGTTATGTCCGGCCGTTGATTTTCACCTGATACAAAACACTAATTATGATGACTCAGATGATTGTGTTTTGGTCACTCCAATTGAATTTGAGATAAGAGGCGTAGCAGTTGGCGTCGACTGGGACAAAAAGAAAAAAAAAGGGTAAAATCTTGAATCAGAAATTCGTTTTGGACCCATTACTTTTTTTTATCTAACAAAGGAAACCTCAAGTTTATAGATTATTACCTGAAAACCAAAACAATTCAAATTCCACCAACAAAGAAGAATACAATTAAGAGTATACAATTACACAACATAAAGTGTCATAAAAATGATGATGATGGTGAATGGTCAAGAGTCACTCCTGCAACGGTAATGCTTAGAGCAGCCTCGACTGTAAGGATTAGACGGATTAGGAAGACATTTGTTGGTGTAAGACTCGCCACGGTTACCACCGTCGCAAGCAGGCTGATTTCTGTTCATAGCTCCGTATGAAAGCTTATGTTGCTGCTCCACCATCAATCTCTGGCTTGACCATGACTCCATTACCACCGTCATTTCATCTGTCTCCACTACGCTGCTGCACTCTGCCTCCGAACCATTACAAAGAGACGATGATGATGATGACGACGATGACTCGGAGATGACATGTGCGAGAAGGTAGAAGAAGATGATGCTGATGGTGAAGAAGAAGATCTTAGTCTCCATTTGTTTGTAGTGTCTTGAAGAGAGAAGAGAGTGAAAAAAAAAGAAGAAGAGTGAAGGCGAATCTTTGGTTATATGAGTAATAAATAAGCATGGAATGCCACATTGGGTATTTATAATTGTAAAGATAAAAAAAAACACTTAGTGGGAGCAGCACTAGAGGGACCGCACTTCACCTAACACACTGCTTTACTTAATTGAGTACTTGTGTACATTTATGTCGGATCAGTGTACCATCTATGCTTATGTTAACGTAAAACTTATACATCTCGTTTTTTGTATCCTATAATGTTTTTTTTTGGTAAAAAGTTTGAATCCGGATTCTTATAATTGGAACACTTTTATCAGTATACCACCACGTATAAAGTAATTTAAATATGAAGACGGAGTTTTGTGAGAGGATGCTTTTTCTTTAATGAGAGACATTATGGCATTAGCACCAGCATCTGGGTCAAGTCCGGCTAATCCAAGGATGAGCAAATCCCTTCACTCACAAGCTGACCAATGTTAAAGAATCCATGTCGGAAAAAAAAAAAAAATCCATGTCGAAGCCCGAGACATGAAGTGGCTCATGCGCATCTCAGTNTATTTTATTTGAATATATATCAAAACAAAAATTGAAAAATATTTAACTAATTTTATAAAAAGTTAGACACAAGAAAATCTTTTTTTTTAAAGAGTTCGTAGACTAATTAACCACAAAAACTAGAATCATTTAACGGTGCATATTAAAGTTATGTTTTCAATATTATAAGTTTTTACTGGTTATCCCGAATAATATTTTAGTTCGGGTTAAATAGACAAATTAATACAAATTGACAGTTTTATCTATAATCATTAGTTAGTTATATTGTAAAATTCAGATAAAAATAAGTTTCTTAAATTTTAATTTTTTTTAAAAAAATTACTCCGCTAATGACGTAGCCTTTATAGAGATTATACAATTAAAAGTTTGAATGTTAATCAATCTTTTGACGAAACCAAGAAAACATAACATTGTGTTTTATGTTAACTTCAGACTTATTTTTACAGCATATTCCATCGACGTAACGTACTACTAAGAAAGTTAGTGTGGTTATCATATAAATATTTTTTTGCAAACATTAGGTATTAAATAGACAATATGCAATGTTAATATGAATTTTTTTTTTAGATTCTTAATTTATAAAGTGTTTAATTGTGTATGTTTCCGATTGTAAAGTGAAACTCATTTCGAAATAAATGTGTCATAAAACTATCAGTTTCAAAATGCGTGTTAAAAAAGTCATACTACTATTAAACAATAGATTATGAGTCTATTAAATAATCCAATATATACAACAGACGCATGTTGTAGTGTAGGGGTGGGCACGGAGCAAATACCATGGTTTTTTTTGGTATTTGCGATCCGCTCCGCTCCGTCCGGATATTTACGTTTTCGATTCGTTTCGATCCGAAAATTTTCGGATATCCGTAAATGCGGATATCCGGAATTTCAATATATATCCGCGGATATCCGATCCNAAGCGAAAGAAACAAAAACCACGGCCGCCGCTCGAGCCAGGCCAAAACGAAACTACCTCACCGCGGTTTGCCACAAGCCGAGCACCTCCACTCCAAAACCAGAAGCCGATAATAGAACCCGTCCTCGAGGAGCTGATCACCACCACCGGTAGGAGAGAAGCCCCAACTTGGCTGCCGCAGCTCGCCACCGTCACGAAAACCGAGATCTAACCAAGAGAAGGAGGCAGCAAGACACCACCACACCACCTTGGGGAGCTAGGTAGCCCGCTTCCGAGAGGAGAAGCTTCACCGCACCACGACAACCCAGGTCCGGTAAAGGAATCTCGCATTCGTCCGCCGTCGAAGCCTCAAAGGACCACTGTACACGACCACGCTGCAAGGGCGAGGCGGAAGAGGTATAGAAAGCAAATCTCCGGCCGAAGGGCGAGGCGGAATAGGTAGAGAAAGCCGACCACAAGAACGAGCATCCCTCCTCCACCGCGGAACCAGCGCCGCCGTCACAAGGGCCACCGCCGAGATCTTCTCCTCCACTGCAAAACCGGCTCCAACAAACTTCGAACTAAAAGAAAACAGGAAAACTAACACGATCTACGAGAGCAGGGCCCGACGCCGGTGCTGAGGGAGCCACCGGCGTTGGAGAAGCAAGAAGAAAGTTTGAAACCCTAGGCGGCGGCGGGTTGGAGAAGAAGAGAACGATGGCCAAAATTTTTTTAAATATATTTGTGTTTAAGTTTTCCTTTTTTACATATTTTTTTAAAAAAATTGTTAATATTTTTAAAGAAAATTTAGTTATAGATTTTGGGGGCCCTTGGACAAATTTTTTTTTTGGGCTCTAAAACAAAAAATTAAAAAAAATTGGGCCCTTAAACAAAAAAATCTGTTTTTTTTTAACATAATTTTTTAAAAAATCTAGTTATAGAAATAAAAAAATATATATATTTTAATTTTTGTTTGGGCTAAAGTTGATCTTGTTTTATATAGATACTAGATTAGGACCCGCATATATGCGGACTTATAATAAAATATTTTATAACCAGTGAAAAAACTAAAAATGAAAAAAAAAATTAAATCATCCATGAAAATAAATAACATAAAAATTTAGAAACAAAGTTTCCGATGAAATAAATATATAGTTATATACTATGAAAGAAGAATTTGGTGGAACATATACAACAAACAGCTTTGGAAATGATTATTGGACTTTTGATTTTTGGTATGTAATTGACATATACAACAAAATTATTTATATAGAGGTGAGAAATTAGAGTTTTTTTTTTAGGATTAATAATTCATTGTTTTTTTTTTCCTTTATTAAAAAGATTTTTTTTTCCTTTTTATTAACTTTGCCTTTTAGGATAAATGTAGATTTTGTATTTTTTTAAGTAACTTTAAATTTTAAAATTATGAATCGATTATTAATTTTTCCAAATTTTTATGTTTTCCTTTTTTATATACTTTTTTTTGTTAAGTAACTATACCATTTATGATTATGGATCAATTATTAATCTTTCCAATATTTTATGTTTTTTATTAATTGGTTATTAATCGATTTTAATTTTTTTCATTATAAATTTTTGATTTTTCCTCTTTTTATTAACTTTAGCTTTTATGACCAATTTACATTTTCTATTTTTTTTATAGTAATTTTAACTTTTAGGATTATGAATCAGTTATAAATTTAATAATTTTTTAGGGAAGTTTTTTAACACATGTTTGATTAATTGACTTGACACGTGTCGCGTTCATGTGAGTTAGCAACTTTAAAACATTTTTTTATCTTTAGTTTATAGGATATTTGTTGGTTTAATTTTACTTTTTTACTTTCCTTTTTAGGATGTCAATCTATTGTTTAATTTATTTATTATAAACATTAATTTAATTTTTTCATTGTTTTAAAAAAATATTTAGATAAATTTCCTTAATCTAAAAGCAACTTTTATTTTCCTTTTTTTTTGCTAACTTTACTTTTAGGATTAAGTCTAAATTATATTTTTTTATTTATTGTAAAAAATAATTTAAGATCATTTCCTTAATCTAAAAGCAACTTTTATTTTCTTTTTTTTTGTGCTAACTTTACTTTTAGGATGAAGTATAGATTATATTTTTCCTTTATTGTTAATATTATGTGTCAAAATCTAATTTGTAGTTTTTTTACATGTGTCAAAATCTAATGGATTAACTCGATGTCACGATTTTGCGAGTTACTACCTTTGAATCCCTCCTTTTTATTAACTTTTTTTTTTGGATATTTGTTGGTTTAATTTTAGTTTGTTTACTTTCCTTTTTAGGATGTCGATCTATTGTTTAATTGCTTTATTATAAATATTAATTTGTGTTTTTCATTGTTTTAATTAATTTTGTTTTAGATAAATTTCTTTAATCTAAAAGCATATTTTTCCCTTTTTGTTTTGCTAACTTTATTTTTAAGATTAAGTCTATATTATTTTTTTTTCTTTATTGTTAAAAAAAAAAATTAAGATAAATTTACTTAATCTAAAAGCAACTTTTATTTTACTTTTTGTGCTAACTTTACTTTTATAATTAAGTCTATATTATATTTTTTTTTCTTTATTGTTAATATGATGTGTCAAAATCTAATGGATTAACTCAACACTTGTCACGATCTTGCGAGTTACTACATTTGAATCATTCTACTTTATATATATAGATATATATATATATATGAATCATTTTTTTAAATATTTAACACTTTTTATTTGGTATTTGTTTTTCTATTACTTTACTTTTTCAATGTTATTAGTTTCCATTATATAAAACACAATTATTTTTCCTTTTTTGTTATTTTTATTTGATAGTTTTTATATATATATATATATTTTTTAATATTTAACACTTTTTATTTGGTATGTTCTTTTATATTACTTTACTTTTTCAATGTTATTAGTTTCAATTATATAAAACACAATTATTTTTCCTTTTTCTAATTTTTATTTGATAGTTTTTATTTTTTTTCTGTTTCTTTTTTTTTACAATGTTATTAGTTTCCATAAAATAAAACAAAATTCATTTTCCTTTTTTGTTATTTTCGATTTTTAAAAAATAAATAACTAACAATTGGAAAGTTTGTATTATTACTTTGACACATGTCGCGATCTAAATTAACAACGACACATGTCACGATCTCGTGAATGATAATTATCTTACGTGTCATGCTCACGTCGAGAGATCCAGCTTTATATAATAAGATAATTTTCCTTTAAAAGTTTTTTTTGTCATAATGGAAATGATTATAAACTTTTAAATTTGGTCGTATATTAATAATTTTCATTTTTAAGTTTGGTCATGGTATAAACTTATAAGTTTCCTTTTGTCAATTTTCTTTATTGTAAGTTTTCCTTACTTATTTTTGTTTTTTTTTTAATTGGTTTTTTTGTAGTTTAACAATTTTAATATTTACTTTTATTTTTTTTTATTTTTTTAATTAAATTGACATATGTCGCGATCTTAATTAACAACGACACATGTCACGATCTCGTAAGTTATAATTTTGCTTACGTGTCTCACTCACGTTGAAGGATCCTGATTTATATAATAAGATATCTATTTTAAAATCAAAACTAATTTTTTTTAATGGGCCCCTTATACCAGTGGACCCTAAGGCAGTATAGTTAAGCCGGGCCCCTAGACCACCACATGCGGGTTAGAGAAACTGTGGTTTTAAATGGCCACACCGCAAAATCGTATAAAAATGAATAAAATACATAAGTAGAACTTTTGAATTATATTAAAAATTAGCAAAATGAAATAGATTTTTTTTATTTTGGTCAAATCTCGCGAAATGATAGAATTTTTTTGTTACAATTTATTTTTTTGACTAGTAATACATGCGAAACTTCATAATTTTCGCCAAGCTAGAGAAATTTGGCCTTGTGAACAAATATATCATAAAAGCTTTGGCGCTACTCACCTAAGGATTCATTAGTTCAATTGGTTAAGTTTTTGTGTTAATATTTGTAGAGGCGAAGCCCTAAAGATCCATTAGTTCAATTGGTTAATTTTTAGTGTAATCTTGATAGTTTTTTTTTTTTTTTTGTCATCTGTTGTTATATTGAAATTTTCTTAAAGGATTACAAGAGCTGGATGTCGAAAGTTATGACACCGGAGTCAAAAACCCACAAATGAGAAACAAAACCCTAGATAAGAGAAACATAAACTCATACAAGAAATTTTTACAAACTAAACATAACTCAAATCAACCCAAAAGAACTTTCACACAAAACCAAACCAATCTCTGAAAGGAGAAAGTACCTAAACTCAAAAGGACAAAATCAGCCTGAAATCTTGCACTGATCCTTGCAAGGAAGACCAAAACTTGATGTTCTTCTTTTTGAAAAGAAATAAACCCTTTTCTTAGCAATAAGGGTAAAAGTCATAACCCTCTCTTTTGTTTTTTATCAACAACATGCATATACGGATTTGAATATGGATAATGACGCAACAACGATACCAACACATACTATGAAATTACATATCATATAGTCTTTTCTCGTTCTGTTAAAGAATTGAAAAAAAAAAATTTGTTGAGAATTAGGTCGAATCGAGCTAGAAGAAAACCGTAAACTTTGAAGAGAAAAAGAATTAAGACAAATATCCGTTTTATGGTTTCTTTATTATTGTGTGAATGAATAATTACAAATCCTTATACCTTGTATTTATATAAGCCCTAAAAACCTGATTCCTAATTCCGATTAGTAAAAGAAACTTTTCCTAATCCCAATAAAAAACCGTACATTCAACCCGTTACATTCCTCTGTTCGCTCAAACAGGGATCTCATAGCATATTTTATGATATTTTGTCACTTAGAAACAACACAAATTGTATAGACGAACCAAGGGCCAGTCATGTCCACAATTCTTTAGGTTTGTGACCACCTTAAACTAAGGGCCCTTCATGTCCACGGTTTACCAAAACGAACCAATGCAATTTATTTTTCTGCTGGTACGAGATTTGTTAATCTAAAATCGGACCTAGTGATCAAATTACTTAAATAACTCGATGATCATCCATATATATTTTTCTCTCTTAGATATCAATATTTCGCAACAGGAATTACAACTTACAAGCACATAGTGACATAGGTAACACATGTTGGAAGTATGCATACTTACCAAATTTATTGTATCATTCATATATATTGATTTGATATTATTTTATCTCCGGAGTGTTCTCACTTTAACCCCTGCATCTGTAGTACGTGGGATGGCCACGGTGGTACCTGTTCGACGGAGGAGGCATAACTCTTCCTCCACCACCGGAAGCTGCCGGAGCCGGCGGCGTATCACGTTTGAGAGCTCCATAGTTGAGATACCTCACTTTACTTGTCAATATCATCCTCTCACCACTCGTTGATGTCACCATATCTTTAGTTTCATCATCATCTTCTTCTTTTAGGATCATTTTGTTCACCTCTTCCTCTCTCGAACCATCTTCTTCATCGCTCTCGTAACGTTCTTTGACCCAAGTGTTCTTCACGTGATGCTTTCCCGATGCACGTTGTTCGTCGTTTTCGGTAAATCTTTGAGAAAATGTGTAGTACTCCATGCTTGATGTGGTTTATATTTTGAATTATATGTTTATATTGGTTGGGGATACATCCATTATTTATAGTGGAAGATATTCGTTTTTAACTTGTAATAATGCGTTATCGAATCTTTTTTTTTACTTTCGTACAAGAATAATTTATTTTTATAGAATTTTTCCTTCTTTTCAAAAAGGGTATTCGATCAAAAAACAACAAAGCCGTCCTTTGTTTAAGAAAGTAAGTAGTACCGTACGTAATAGAGCTCCCTCGATGGGAATCTCTTACGAGAGTATCTAATAAAAAAAAAATATATTAAAATAATATATACTAATTTTTAATTAGAAGAGTCTCTAAAAATGGTTAGAACCCCACCTCATAGTCTCTTAAATAAGAGACTTAAGAGACTAGACTTAAGAGACTATCTCTACTTTTTTTTAGAGACTCTTTTAATTAAATAATATTATTTATTTCTTTAGTATTATTTTTTTGATTAGATATTCTCTCTAAGAAACTCCCATTGGAGATGCTCTAACCTTTTTTTTTTATATCTAAGTACGGAGTGATCCGAGCTTTTACCATCCGACTAATTTCTCAAGATGAATGTAATCGTTGACTAGTTCACTCACCGGATTTTCTAATAGATATAAAGCATGATACCATTTCGATTGACCAAATAATAATAGTGGTTAGATAATTTCATGTTTGAGAAAAACTGATCTTTAACGTAGACCATCAAGACAATTCATCAACAAGTAGTAACCACTAATCTATTACCACTTGATTAATACGATTTTTCTTTTAGTTTGGTATTATCCATAACACTGGCTTTGATGCGCCATATTACAATATAATCAAATATATTCACTAACTGAATTACCCTCTTTAATTAAGTATGCTTTTAGGCATTGTTTTACTACACACCGAGAAAAAGATAGATGCGGGCAATACGATACTGATTTCCATTTCATATGTAATATATTGGTATACTTTTCAATCTTAGTTTTTAATATAATTTGTATGCTTGATCTTGGTTTACATTTTGATTTGTATTTATGAACGATTTAACAATTTAATGCAATTTAGTAAATTGTAATTGATGTCAAGAATAATATATTATAGAGTATTATCAGTATCTATCATTTATTAATAACAAAATTAGTTTTTAGGAAAGATTAATTGCAAAATTAGGTAAGTAGAAAGAGAAATAAAATTACACCATAAATATCCTTTCTCTTTTCAAATAATTACAACAATGTCAGTGACTTGAAAATTGCTGAAAACTGTGTTAGCAACTAATAAAGCCGGCGACACTGTTCATCAACCATCCTGTCAACACTTTTCATCCCGCCGACACTGTTCATTTACTACAATAATATATGGTACTTGTTAACGTGCTATCCGACACTTGTTATCGTGTTAACAATAATAACACGTATCAGATATTATTGTTAACACGTTACAAGTATCATATATTATTGTTAATACGCTAACATACTATGTTAACACATTACAAGTATTTGATATTATTGTTAGCACGCTAACAAGTGTTAACAAGTTTCAGATATTATTGTTAACATGTTAACAAGTATCAGATATTTTTGTTAGCATATTACTAGCATCATATATTATTGTTAATACGTTAACATATTATGTTAACACATTACAAGTATTTGATATTATTGTTAGCACACTAACAAGTATCAGATAGCACGTTAACAAGTATCAGATATTATTGTTAACACGTTAACAAGCATCAGATACTTTTGTTAGCACGTTAACAAACATCATATATTATTGTTAGCACGCTAACAAGTATTAGATATTATGTTTTCCGGTAATGAATAGTATTATCGATCTCAGATGAACAGTGTCAACGGGGGCGATGAACAGTACCATGCGATATACTCCTGTTTTTAGTTCAATGGCACTAATGTAATAAAGAGAAAAAGTAAGGATATTTTAGTCTAAATTTTTCTCTCTTTCATATTCACCTAATTTCAAATTATCTATTACTATATACTTAATTTTTTGGTCAACCAAGTAAATATACTAAAATCACCCTATATTATAATCGAAAAATGTAAAATAAGACTATAGAAACTATATAAAGTCGGAATTGAATAATACTTTGGCAAAATCGTATTGTTTTGTTGATGCGGAGATATAGTTATTCTCTCTTAGAACCTTATTCCAAAATATGATAGTGAGACGATGACTTACGATTCCAAGAATTAGCCGCCTACTTAGCTGATGTCCTAAGCAACGGTCCACGTTACAACTAGTAAAAGCTATTAGAAACGATGGAGAACTAAATAACAACTGTGAGTGTAAAATAAACAAAATAAGGAAATGCATATTACAAAAGAAAAAGTAGAATAAAAATTAAATGATATTTTGAAAATGGATGATAACTAAAATATTTAACTACTATTTGTAATGCTTAAAATGGATATATAAGACTAGTTTTAACTAAAACTTATCTATATATTTGGAACCTCTAGTATGGATCATAGATGTAGCTTGCTAAAAGATCTTCTTTCACACCATTTTTGGTATTGTGGTTTAGATTTTGAGATTTTTGTTGGAACTCGTTTTTGACGAAGTGGCGTTGACCACTTTTCCGGTGGGTTTTTCGGCGGAGACGTCTGTCGGAATGATCGGATTGCGGGCACGATGAAATCACTGCCGTGAGCACTATAACATAGTGTATTCACTTGTCAAAATCTGAGTTAATTGGAATGAGAAATGGAGATCCAAAGTGGATGACTTGGAAAGCTTGAAATGCTTCAAAATTTGGCTAAGTGTAAACACTAGCAAATATCCCACATTTGAAACTTGAGGTGAAATCCTCTTGTATATATATTGGAGAAGTCCCAACAAGGTTCAAAACCTTAGGACCACTTTGTGGGGAGAATAGCAAACTCACACTAAACCATATGCACGCGCGAGCGGCGAGTCAAGTCGAGTCGAGCTCGGACTCGGGTTTGAGTGTTGGTTCGGGTATATGGGTCTTGACCCAATAACCCATTTTTTGCATCAAATTATTATTTGTGTAATTGATCACTACATAAATTATATATTTGGTCAAAATATAATAATGAATAATTATCATCATTATTTGAGAATTGATGTGGTCAATTCTATAACTCCTCCTTCTCTTTTATTACCACAAATTAATTTGACAATTAATTGTGCATTACTCCTAGAAAATGGAGACCACAAAATTCTTGTGACTCCTCTCTCATTTTATATATATATGAACAATCTCTCATATGAAGGGACAATGAATCATCACTTTCTTTTCTTCTCTTGTCTCATGGTTTTTCTCCATGAGAGTACAACACAGAAAAAATGGTTCGATAGCTTATGATTTTGGGTGATGCGAATCATAAGAAAAATACAGTAGTATCATGGGATTCGGAACGCTATACAACCGTCACACTACGGGGCGTTTTCAGAATTAAGGAAAGAGTGTCTCGCCTCTGCAAATCCGTTCTTCCCCAAATTCTTGTATCGGTATCATTTTAATATTATGATAATCGTATGAGATCTTTTTGATCTGTTTGAAAACGTTTCGCAAAACTCGCCAATGGCCTTCGCGTAAATCGTTTGAGATCGTTTCGATCTGTTTTGAAAAAACGTTTCGCGAAACTCGTCAAAGGCCTTCGGGTAAATCGTTTGAGATCGTTTCGATCTGTTTTGAAAAAACGTTTCGCGAAACTCGCCAATGGCCTTCGCGGAAATCGCTTTAGATCGTTTCGATCTGTTTTGAAAAAAAAAACGTTTCGCGAAACTCGCCAATGGCCTTCGCGGAAATCGTTTTTCAGACTTGAATAGCCTTTAGTGGGGTTGGGCATGAGCCCACATTTACCCGAGACCGACCCGGCGGCGGTAGCGCACGCGTGTGGGTGGTTTTAGTATCTCCTCTTATGCATACACATGGTGTAGCCTCTTAAGACGAATCGGAAACATTAATGTATAGTCACATATACATGTTTGATTCACGATGTCAACTCGGTGATAGTCGTACTTGACATCGATTATGTTCAAAAGAAACAAGACCGAATTAGTACACTAACCCAAAAATGAATTGCAATGATTAAGTTAAAAAAAATTAGAATTAATAAATTCCAAAAAATTCAGAATATAATCAGATTAAGTGCAATCACACATTTAAACAATTTATATAATTAGAATAAATTGTCTAAGATCTTTAAAAATAATTTTTCCAGTTTCCAGTTATTAACAAAACTGGAAAAATTATAAATAAATTGGGAGATACTTTCTGAATTTCTGTTGAATAAACATCAAATTTCAGAACCAAAATAACCTGAAACGGATAAAAAAAATTGATCGTAGACAGATTGAAGATCCATATTCCTGTTTTTATAACAAAAACATTTCACAAAAAATCAGTTTTCGTTATGTAATACATAAACAAAAATTTTCAGAATTAAGATTGTAGGAACGCATATTCTAAAATAGGGCAAACTGATAAATTTGTAAAGTAAAATACATAAATAAATCGATGATCATAATATTAAAATGATACCGATACAAGAATTTGGGGAAGAACGGATTTGCAGAGGCGAGACACTCTTTCCTTAATTCTGAAAACGCCCCGTAGTGTGACGGTTGCATAACGTTCCGAATCCCATGATACAACTGCATTTTTCTTATGATTCGCATCACCCAAAATCATAAGCTATCGAACCATTTTTTCTGTGTTGTACTCTCATGGAGAAAAACCATGAGACAAGAGAAGAAAAGAAAGTGATGATTCATTGTCCCTTCATATGAGAGATTGTTCATATATATATAAAATGAGAGAGGAGTCACAAGAATTTTGTGGTCTCCATTTTCTAGGAGTAATGCACAATTAATTATCAAATTAATTTGTGGTAATAAAAAGGAGGAGTTATAGAATTGACCACATCAATTCTCAAATAATGATGATAATTATTCATTATTATATTTTGGGTCAAGACCCATATACCCGAACCAACACTCAAACCCGAGTCCGAGCTCGACTCGACTTGACTCGCCGCGCGCGCGTGCATATGGTTTAGTGTGAGTTTGCTCTTCTCCCCACAAAGTGGTCCTAAGGTTTTGAACCTTGTTGGGACTTCTCCAATATATATACAAGAGGATTTCACCTCAAATTTCCAATGTGGGATATTTGCTAGTGTTTATACTTAGCCAAATTTTGAAGCATTTCAAGTTTTCCAAGTCATCCACTTTGGATCTCCATTTCTCATTCAAATCAACTCAGATTTTGACAAGTGAATACACTATGTTATAATGCTCACGGCAACGATTTCATCGTGCCCGAAATCCGGTCATTCCGACATATGTCTCCGCCGGAAAACCCACCGAAAAAGTGGTCAACGCCACTTCATCAAAAACGAGTTCCAACAATTTTTTCATGCTCGTTCATGGACACTACATGTATATGTGTGTGTTTTTGGGTTAAGTTTTATATTATATTAAATTGATATGGGTCGAATCAAGTTTAATTACCCGATGAGTTGAATTGAGTCTAACCGGATTTTATTGTGAGGTACACCAAACAATAATAAGATTAATTGTTATGGTGTTGGTCACATGCATAACATATTTTGTTGGTGTATTTTACCATGTAAATTTATTTTTTTTGGTGAGGGTATTTGTACATTAATTTAGTTGGGATGTGTGATCATATGACTATATTTGATGCAGTTAGCAAATATTTTTTTTACAAAAATAAATTTGGGTTCGATCAGGTCTAATCGGACGGTACACCTGAATAGTGACCAGATTAATGGTCATGGTGTTACATAACCTATATTTGTTGATGTATGTCGTCATACGAATACATTATGTTAGTTGGGATGTGTAGTTATGCAATGGGGTATACTTCTTGTACACGTGTACATGCCAATCAGTTTTTTTTTTTATTATTACTCTATTTAAATAGATTTTCTAAAACTTTTACACGTAATTTCTTAAAAAAGGTTAATACTTATCATTTGTTATACTAAACAATTTTCGATAATTTTAAACTAGTAATTTTTATTTTAATTAATATTTCTTGAAACTTACAATTCATTATCATTAGTTAAAATCCTTGTTTTAGCGACTGAACGACAAGAACCAGAACAAGGTGTTAACTCGAAATGTATAAAGTTTTATTACAGAAAATCATCAGCCACAATGAGTACAAGTGTACAAACAAGTACAAATTGTCTTGACCATCAAGACTCACGAAATCTAGTGACCTCTTATTGTTACCACAAAACACATAACAACTACTAATAAAACTCAATTATAAACATAACACGAACAAACTCACTCTTCAAACAAGCCAGATTCAAATCCAGATATCGGAAGTGCAGTCTCCACCTGGATATCTCATCTCATGTGCAAGCGCAGGACCCTCAGGTTCATCACCAAAGTCCACAAAGAAATTAGGGTTTATTGAGAGACCACCTTTCTGTGTATCCACATCAATCTGAATTATGTGTGAGCCTTTATCCATGATCTCCGGGTAAAACTGACGGTCCCATGCGCTATACAGCGAGTTTGTCGCATACAATCGTTTCCCATCGAGGCTCAGCTGGATCATCTGAGGTCCTCCTCGTAGAGATTTCTCCTAAAAGTACCCCAGATGAAACAGATTTCAATACAATGCCAAAATGTAAAACTTAGTTAAAATACCCAAAAAGATTACAGTTTGGTACAAACCTTGATCTGAGGAACATCGAATTGGAAAGTGTTGCCGTCCTCTCCAACAGCCTTAACAGGACTGCCCTTTTGTAGTAATCCTCCTACCCAAATTTGTCCGGTTAAGACAGGGTTTTTAGGGTCCTCGATGTTGTACTGACGAATATCTCCATGAAGCCAGTTCACAAAGTAGAGGAACCGGTCATCGAGGGAGATCAAGAAGTCAGTAATAAGCCCCGGCATTTCTGGAAGAATCCAGTTTTCTACTTTCAATGGTTTGACTGATATAACAATCTACAAAGAAAACAGTTCGAATTGCCTTTTTAATCATAGATTTGAAGGAACAAAAATGCGGTAAATGAAGAAAAAGATTCAGAAACTAAACTTGCCTCATGGCCCCATGTTTCATCACTGTTCTTGAAAAATCTGATCATATTACTTGACAAGGCACTCCCAACATACCCTGTATCTTTAGACGGATCGTGCAAGAATCTAATCTGTACAACATTTCAGTTTGAGAAAATACAAACCGGTAATGATTATTTTCTTTCATTTATGTTGATCTGAAGAAAAACACAGTTACACATTTATGTGAGATGTTTGATTATGTTACCTCCAAAGGTAAGAGACCAGTCTCTCCAAGGTCAATTAATTGTTTCATTTCACCTCCTGGCCAACTATAAACATGTAGATGGCTCCCGTACAAGCCATCGGCGACATGCTGGAGATTGAAACCTTTGGTGAAGGCTTTAGGTGCTCCCCAAGAAGTGCTGATCATTGTCTTGTGACGAGGTTGGTACCAGAAATCATAACCAAACAAGGGACTATGTCCTGGTTTCTCCCACCTGAGAGATCCCACCAACAACCATACACATCAATTCCATTTTAATGCTTCTGACTTCTATCTTTGGGACACGATATTCCATCACAAGTCAGCGATATGCATTTTTTTTTATAGATTTTGTTAAACTTTTAGAGTGACAATCACCAACATTGGTATATGACTAAAACAGAATGCTTTTGAGCAATAAGATACCTATTCTTGATGTTAAAATCAGAGTCAAGAAGTAGAAACCCATTCCCTTTGGCGTTTCCCTCTTCGTCCCCAAGACAGGACACCATGATTTCGCCCGAGGCAAGACAATGAGCCGTGTGTGGATACGCCAATCCAGTCTTTTCAGCAATCTCTTTAGGATCTACATACTTATACAAAGACGGAGCTCTCGGGTTTTCCTTTGTGTCAATTGCATAGATGCGACCAGATCTTCATTCAAACAAGAAAAAAAAACATCTATTTGGTCATCATCAAGATAGAAATTTATAGAGATGTAGTGTAGTAGGGTAAAAGGGGAAAGGGTGAAGGATCTTACATAAGGGATGGTAACACGAGATACCGTCTCTCCGCAGAAGCATCACCATGGCAAGAGCTGCAAGAATTCCAACCAGAATGATGAAGCTCATCACCCACAAAAGGCATTGGCAATCTGTGAATGACACTAGAGTATGTGTCTGAGCTTGGATCCACATCCACCGTGGCCAAGTAGTCCGGCTTCTCTCGTCCCGTTCCTTAAATACCCAATCAAACAAATCAAAAGGTATCAGAATACAGAATATGTACGTATGATAAACGGAATTAATCTTAGGCTAATCTTATCATTATCATTGCCGATTGATTTTGAGTTGGAAACCCATAAAACTTAGAAGATGCAAGACAAAGGAATCTCATGGGTTACGTTTTGGATTGGATTGAGATTCCGTAGGATCTAATAGAGGTTCTTTTAACGTTAAAAAGGTAAGATTCCATCAGAACCAAGATTGTTGTCAATTGAACATAAATCACACAATCAACACAGAGACTTTTAGCAAATCCGGAGATGAAAACAGAGAAATCTCAGTGTATTGTGATTTCGATCTAGAATCTTCTAGATTCTGTAGGACCTACTTAATATTACAAGATCTTCAATCAACTCTAAAGAGTTACGATTCTTCTGTCTGAAAATACATATGAAAACGTTCGATCTTGATTCTGAACCAGTAAAATAGATTACAAAACATAAAAAAAGATACAATCAAATGTTTACCGGCGTAAATGGCGGTGACGTAGATGAGCTTTTCCGATGGACCGGACATGGCGGCGAGTGGCGTCGCGTAACCGGGACCGGACTTGCAACATCCTCTGCCTCCGCCGTTGCTCACCGGAGCTATCACTTCAGTTTCTGTCACCATCTCTCTCTCTCTCTCTCTCTCTCTGAGATCAGTTATTTTGTTATATATTAGATGGTAGTGGTTTAAGCTACACGTCTCTGACGCTGACGCTCTTTTGAGTTTATCGCAAACAACACATGTGATTTAAATTGATTAGTGCGAAGTTTTGGCTGTATTAGTGACTAATCGTTGTTGTTATTTATACATTTGAAAAGGTCTTTGTAAGGTAAGATATGTGAAGGAAAACATTTATAAAAAAGATATATATAGGTTTGCTATACTAATAAGGGTTGAATTGCATATAAAACATCTCTATAATATTATTTAAGAATACATTTTTAAAAATAAACTTTGTTTTGTAAGTTATTACATGAAATGCCATTACAAATAACAAAGAATAATTAAAATCGAAAGAATATAATAGTATTTTAAAATTATTGATTAGAATATGAAAAGTATATATTTTGCATTAAACATGTTATTTATTATTTCATTTCTTAATTAATTTTAATATTATATATTTAATAATAAATAATTCATATATATTCAAAGAAAAAAAACTATTCAAAATCTTGCTATATTTTTCACTATAATTTATTATATTTTATTTGAATATTTATCAAAAAAAAGTTGAAAATTATTTTATTAATTTTATAAAAAGTTAGACACAAGAAA
>PKML01013957.1:285619-342004 GCA_002933935.1 Eutrema yunnanense | reverse complement strand
ATTTCTTAATTATTTTTAATATTATATATTTAATAATAAATAATTCATATATATTCAAAGAAAAAAAACTATTCAAAATCTTGCTATATTTTTCACTATAATTTATTATATTTTATTTGAATATTTATCAAAAAAAAGTTGAAAATTATTTTATTAATTTTATAAAAAGTTAGACACAAGAAATATAAATATTTTTTAAAAGTCCGTAGACTAACCACAAAAACTAGAGTCATTTAATGATGCATATTAGAATTATATTTTTAAAAATATAAGTTTTTACGGGTTAGCCCGAATAATATTTTAGTTCACTGTAAAACGTGTTAAATAAACAAATTATTACAAATTGACAACTTTATCTATAATCAATAATCATTAGATAGCTATATTGTAAAATTCATATAAAATTAATTTTCTTAAATTTCAAAACAATTTCGTTAAAAAAATTACTTCGCGCTATAATTAGCGCGGATTAAATCCTAGTAATTAATTACTTGCTAAATTTGTGATAATCAAAATATGGAGGGATGTATTTGAATTAAAATACGTCTCCATGCAAAAAAAAAAAAAAAAACAGGATTAAACAATTAAGCCAATCGTATCCGTTAAAAAAAAAGGAAAATTGATTCCCAACTACACGAAGTATACCATAATGCATGGCTACACATCCGAAGTAAAACAATGTTCTAAAAACTACATCAACAATTGATATAGCATAGCCAGCTACACGAAATAACGACAATGCATGGCTACACATCCAAAGTAAAACAATGTTCTAAAAACTACATCAACAATTGATATAGCATAGCCAGGTACACGATAACCATCCGAACAAACATGAGTCATATGTGTAACACCATAACCATGTATTTCCGGTAAATCATTCATCGAACTCCGGGGTTGACTCGAATTTTAAACAATAAAACCCACCCAAATTTAACTCAACCCGACTTAATCCGACATGAATATTACCACTCGTGCTACGCACAGACACACACACACACACACATATATATATACATTTTATAAAATTAAGAAAATATTTATGAGGAACAATTATAAAAGTAAATAAAGTAGGTCAATCACATTTTCTCCTCTTCTTTGAAGACAACGAACATGGGCCTAAGAAGCTCGGGTGGTAGAGAAATGCGTGAATGATCCCATGTTTACATCAAGACCCATGTCTAGATATTATTTTTCTTTGGTTTCAGATCAATATATATCTTGATTTTGTTGTTTTTAAACAGTTTTACCAAATTTGTAGCTTCTCTCAGAAATAAATTTGTGGAAACAAATATAGCTTCAAGAAAACTAACAATAGTATGAGAAAGAAAATGAAGTATACATAGCGAGGGATGATTGAAAAAACAATTTTTCTTCATTATGTAGTATATAGAATGTGTCTAATCGTTCGTTTTTTATGTTGTGTTTTCAGTTATATTTTGCTGGTTTTAAATAGTCAAATCAATTTAACTAAATTTGATTTAATAAATCAAGGAGTTTCAGTTAATATTTTTTTTAAATTTTATAATATATATATATATATATATATATATATTGTGTCCGTGCGTAGCACGGGTAGTAATATTCGGGTCGGATTAAGTCAAGTCGGGTTAAATTTGGGTGGGTTTTATTGTTTAAAATTTGAGTAAACGCTGGAGCTCGATGAATGGTTAACCGGAAATTTATGGTTATGGTGTTATACATATGATTCATGTTTATTCGGATAGTTATCGTGTAGTTGGCTATGCTATATCAATTGTTGTTGTAGTTCTTAGAACATTGTTTTACTTTGGATGTGTAACCATGTATTATCGTTATTTTGAATGTGTAGCCATTCATTATCGTTATTTTGAATGTGTAGCCATTCATTATCGTTATTTTGAATGTGTAGCCATTCATTATCGTTACTTCGTGTAGCTGGCTATGCTATATCAATTGTTGATGTACTTTTTAAAACATTATTTTACTTCGGATGTGTAGCAATGCATTATGGTATATTTCGTGTTGCTGAGAATCAATTTTCCAAATTTTTTTTTTTTTAAAAATGAATCTGGTCAAGTGTCTACGTACGTTGCATCTGCAGTGTTCTACTTTTTAAAAGGGCTTATTTGGTAGATATTGACCAAATATTTTAGGAAAGTACTCCATCGTCCCACCAATAGTATCGATTTTGGAGTTAATTTTTAGTTTTAAAAAGATTTTCAATGCAATTTTTCAGAGTAATACTCAAAATTGCCTTTTAATCTTTGTATTTAAATTATTTTAAATTAATAATGAGTATATTAAATAGAAACATATTAATATAATTTAATTTTTTTAATATATGTGAAATATGTTAAAATAACATTTCTTTATGAAACAAAACGGAGAGAATATCAAACTCATGTGATTTTCATATATAAATTTTCATTCTGGAAAATCTTACATAAGTATTTCCAAGTTTGTGTTTATTTTCTTCTGAATTTAGAGACGATCGTAAATGGTAGTTAATGAGTGGAATAGAATTAAGTGGAATAATGGTAGTTAGACGAAAATAATTGTTCTCCTAGTTCCTCTCCTCTTATGAGGAGGAAATTTTTTTCATATAATTACATATTACGCTGGATTTTATCCTTCTATCCAGTCAACCATTTACAGCCACAATGGATATGTGTGTTTTTTTTTTGTCATCTGAATTTTATTAAATAGCAAATTTGAAATACATGATAGTAAATAAAGCCTACAAATTCTGATTAAATTAGTCTGAATACTCAGAAATAAAGTTCACAGATTCTTGTTAAATTAGCCCGAAAACTCAAGAATATGTGGTTGTTATCAAAGGAATTAATAGAAATAAAATAAATGGGATATAGATAAGTGGAATTGAAATGATAGAAAAATAATTTTGTTTACTCATTCCTCTTGAAAATAATATCAATAAATCTTTATCTTTTGAAAAATCCAATATGAAAATAAGAAGTGATGATCAAACACAGAGCCGTGCCAACGTTCACTGGTGTCAAAACTCAAAAGCGAATAGAAATAAAAGGCTCAATTTTTTTTTTTAAATGAAATAAAAAAATAAATAATAAATACCATTATCAAATAACAAAAACAAATAAAGAGCTAATCTAGCAAACAAAATATGAATTCTACAAACCTGTGTTTTTTTCCTATAAAATCGGTCGAATATTCTTTTTTTACTAAGTAATAGAAATTACATTTCTTTTCGCTAAGTAATAGAAATTGTGACACAAAAAGAGATATTTACATAGTACGTCACTTTTTCAAAATTTGATTTGAATTTTGACATTTTGTTTGTTTGTATAGGAATAAATGACGATTTTGCCTTTCCTATTATTTCTTTGTATATCATATACTAGCGTACACACCAACTATATATAGGTAAAATTGACAGAAACAATAAGATATGTGATAAAAAAAAAATTTACATTTTTAAGAGGTGCTAATTTTTTTTCAAAACTTATAAAACTGACTCGAAATACAAAGCTTCTGGAAAAAAAATTCAGCATCTTTTTAATGTTTAGAAGAAAAAGCTCTATTTAAAAAAAAGGAAAAAAAGAAAAGATGATGGAGGAAATGACAACAATCATGATCACATGCATATAGAAAGATTGAGAAAGAGAAAAATATGTTGGTATTTAAAATACAGTATTTGCATCCTATATCAAAGAAAAACTCAGAAATTAGGAAATTAACTAAACATTGTTAAAGAAGAAGGAGTAAGTGGATCAGTGGTTACCGCACATCTACTGCTATCTTATCGGTGTCGAGTTCAACTCCACATATTTTTTATGTGTGAAATATTTGGCTATTGAGCCGGCCTGTTGTGGCACAAAATAATGACAAAAAAAAACTAAACATTGTTAAAGACACTTTGCATTTTTATTAAATCATGTTTTACCATTTGACCTCGTTTATATTTTCTTCTTATCTTTTCTTTCTTCCCTGAGACCATCCACATTGCACATAAAATGTGATGTCTCACAAATAAAAAAAATATTAAAAATACATTCTCTCATCCTTTTACTCAACTTCATACCTTCTCTTTTATCATTTCACTTAACTTTTATTAATTTTATATTTAAACATACTCCTAATTTCACTCTCTTATGTCTTCCCGGAGACACAATCTCTCCAAAACTACTCATTATTTTCTCTTTTTACTTAAATTTTATTAATTTTATATTTCAATACACTCCATTATTTCAACCAAAAACACTCTCTTTCTTCCTTTTACTCAAATTTTAATAATTTTATATTTAAAGACATCCACCTTTTATTACTAATGTGGATGCTCTGACTTGGTCTTTCTCTCTCCTCCAATCTATATTTTTTTTCTTTCATCTTCTATTATTTTCTCTTTCTCCCGTGACGTCTCTCTCTCCTCCAATTTTCATCTTTTCTTTTTATTTCATCTTCCACTTATCTATTTTCATTCCTCTCTTCCAATCTTCACCTAATTTGCTTTTTATTTGAGCAAAAATTGAGTAATTAAATATTTATCATATCTTCTTTTTTCATCTTCTTCTTAAAATTAACACAATGAAAAACAAAAAACAAATCAACCCATGTATAATAACACCAACATAGTTACAATTTTGAATGGAGCTGACACAACTCTAAACCAAGTCGGATGGAAAGTTGGATGCAACATGATTTGGTTAGTTTGGCCATATTCACCATGTTTTGATTACAAAGTAGAATATGAGATTGAAATGTAGATATAAATAGATGTAACAGTATAAATATATTTTAACACTGTAAAATATTTATTTGGACATAATATATATTTGAATAGCGAGTTATGTTTACTTGTAGCGCGTTAAAAAAATCATTAGCATACACAAAATATAAAACCAATCTAATACGCTATATATAACTCATTATTGTTATCCATCTAACATATTTATCATCGTGTAAACACTAAAATTAGATATACATCTATATATTTATATACGATACAATGAATATTTACACGTTACAAAAACATGTAATTTATTACTATATTGTATATACATAAGATCTATTGGTCTTCATAAGCTCTTAAGAGCCAATGGATAAATTGTAAAAAAAAAAAAAAAAATTCATGGATCCCTTGTTCGTCCGAGTTAATTCATTATATTTATTCATTGAAATTAAACCCACAACCAAAGTCATGTTCACCCAAATGGAGTATATCACCTGAAATTAGCTAGTTAATAATTGAGTTATCGTGCAAAACAAAAAGTTAGAGGTAAATATATATATTTATTTGGTATAATAAATATTTTAGCATGTTTTAAAATAGTTTGGCATGTTATAAATATATATCAAACATGGAAGTTAACTATTTAACAATTAGAATACCGCATTAAACAAAACGTTAGAGATAAATCTATATGTTTATATGGTATAATAAATAGTTTAACAGGTTATGAAACCATATAAATTGTTTTACTATATTGTATATATAGGTCAACTCGAACCCAATTCACTAATCGTTGACTCGATACTTCCGATCGCGAGACTCTTCAATGGTTATTTCACCATCGGAAGTGTAATCAAACCTGCAGACTCTGTTTTCCACCTCCCCTCACCGCTGATTTGAACCTAAAAGGAGATTCAAATCTCAAATTGCAATGGATTTTGGGCAAATAAACTTGGGTTTGACGGTGGAAAAAGAAGAAAAAACAGAAAAAGGAAAGTGCATGACAAAGAAGAAAGAGAAGAAAAACAAATAAAAAGGAAGAAGAGAAGAAAACGTATTAGAAGACAGAGAAAGCGAATATATATTTTGTTGAGTGTGGAGTAAAGCGAATAATAACACACTCATTGATTATGTCACATCATAGCTACTTCGCTAATTTCGTTCTATTTCTTGGTTTTTCAACCAATTGACTCTTTAAAATATCGGTCAAAACGTTTCTTAATTATTTCATTTGTGATCGCTCTTTAGTGCAGTTACTCATTACAATAATACGATCCTTAATCTTTAGGTGTGGCAACAAGATGTGCCTCTCTAAAGTTAGTTGAGTTAACACAAATCAATACTATAAAAGCCCTTTTTAAAACAAATCGGCCACCTAGGTGCCTAGGTGCTAAGCGGCTGCAGATTTTGCCGATTTATAGGTAATCAGTTCAATAAATCGGTTGTCCGATTAATCTCCGTCTAGGCCGATTAATCTCCGCATAGGCCGATTAATTTTCGTCTAGACAGCCGCCTAGCCCATTTTTTTACTTTAAAATATTTTAGTTGGTTCTAAAATTTGATTAAGTCCAACGTATGTTCATATTTTTAATGAAGATCATAATGTATTGGACATAATATTTGTTTTCATGTGTTTTATTCAATCTTGAACACAATATTATATTAGAAAGGTAAAAAAAAACTAATTTCTGATTAATCCCCGATTTCTTCGCTATACGCTAGGCCCAGCTCGGCCGCCCGACTAGCGCCTATCGATTTTTTAAAAATTGATAAAATCTCTTATACCTCTCCCGGAGATAACACCTCAATATTTTCAGTGATTTTGGTGTTGACACCTTATTTCAAACTCAACCAAGCATATTAAAACAAATAATACACTTGTCACTTTTTTCTCATACCAATGAAAACATGACACATAATAATTCATTTTTTTTTAACATCTATCTTTATTAATATGAAAATAAAATTACATAAAAACAACAATACATAAAAGTAAATATACAAAACAATAAAACAACGAAAATGGGTTTTAATGATTCTTTCCTCCGATTTTTTTTTGCTGGAGTGTCCACACTTTCTTTCCTCACAATCTTCGAAAAAGAACCCAATTTATTGATTCTTTCGATTGAAAAAAGACTCGAGATTGCCAACTTTCAACGACTGTACGAATGTCGCCATACAACAAGAAAATTGCAACTTCCGCTCCAAAACCTCGTCCCTTCCATGGCGGTTTCCATGGTGGTTGATTCCATGGTAACGTCATATCCAACATAGTAAAATCATCGAAGAAACTCAAAATTAGATCCCAAAACCGCCGACCAACATCGTATTCCAATGGCCATAAGCGACCAATCACCATCATCTCATCGTATAATTTATCCGATGGATTATCTTCCATTAGTAGAAGGAAGATGAAATCCCGATTCCGTCTCACTAGTTTTGGGATAAGAGATCCCAAAACATCTTTTGAATTCCACTGTGATTGGCCATCAATCGTGGGCATGTAGACCACGTCGGAGATAACTGGTGAATAGTAGAAGAAGACGAAGTAACATCTCACTTCGACTGGTGCTTTAACAATTCTGATTCGATCAGAACGAAAGAAATCTGAATTGAAACGTTGACGACTCGCCTCACAAGACGTTTCTCGAATCGTTATCGGTTTGAGAACCAACAAAATTATGATCACTATTTTGATAACGAAGATGAACGCTTGATTCCGGCGAGAACGATGAAGGAATGCAGTTGATGACGACATAATATGTTTTAGATGAGCCATCGCTTTCTCACTGCTTTGGTTGATGAAGAAAAGAATTTAGAACTTGATTTGTGGTTGAAGACATTGATTGCTCGCTTGAACATAATAATTCATTTAACCTCTTGAAAAAGCGCATCTAATTACTTCAATCAAACAAAAAAACGATTCGGCAAAAATGGCTTATATCGAAGCGTCTCCTCCTAAACTGAAGTGGCTTCAATTGAGATTCAAAGAAGTTTATAAAGTACTTAAAAATCCAGAGCCAAGTGAGGAAGATGGCTATTCTAGTACCCGAAAAATATCGACGTCTCCGGCTAGGGCAGGTCCAATTTCCATGCTAGCTTCTCCGTCTCCATCTTCATCCAACGTTCCAGTCCGGAAAATGATAGTCAAATTCTCAGATTTCACTCAATTCGCTTTCTTCTTCATCTTTATATATATTCTGCTTACTAGACTAAAATATGATTGTTTCTCGAAAAATCTTGGGCTAAAACGGAAGCCGTTCCCGCCAAAGTCTCCGGCTGTCGCGTAAGATGAAGTCAAAATCGAGATCGCAAAGGTATTTGAACGGAATGATGAGGCAATAAGTCACCGTGAATGATTCATGTGGGATTATCTTCGCCGATCTTCAACTTTGCATATTTCTACGGACTATTCTAATGTGTCGGCGATCTGTTACTTATCTCGAGTTCTCTCCGTTTATGACGATCTGTTAAGTCTGATATTCATGCTTACTTTTTATTGTTCCATGGTTGCAGTTTTGAAAAGGAATAGTTCACGACGAGAAAATTCAAATCATCAAGTTCTTGGAAACAGTGGTTCGATTGTTCGGATCTGATTAGTTTCCAATGAAATAGAATAGTGAGAATTTAGGACATGGAGGCGATGAAGTCTATTTTGTATAAGAGCATATGAAAGGGAAAACTAAAGATGTTGTGAAGTATGTTAAGGAGCTGATGAAATTGGAGCCTCATGGAATTGAGTTTGAAGCTTTTAGAAGCGTTTTGCTATGATACGATGGGACAATGGTACAATTGAGCAAGGCTAAGAAACTGTACACTGATATTCTCATGGAAAATATTACAATAGTAAGAATTATATAATTTGAATGATACTTGGTAAGAAATTGATGTTAGTAGCTGTTGTGTAATCAAACACTACTTACCATGTTGGGAAAGTGATTGTTAAAGCAGTTCGGGCTCATAATTGTCAAATTATGAAGGTAAGACTGGTAATGATAATTATTTCCATTGATGAAATTGAAGATGCAACTTTTGAAGTAGTCGCTCTACCAATCGTTGTACCAGTTGAAGTAGCTCAGGAAATGATACATGTGAGCAGTTGTGTGACTAATAACGAGGAGCAGAAATTATGGGCTTGGATTGGGCTTATGGATTAGACCCATAAGTGAATATATTGAAGATGCACTGGGCTGATGCATCTCCTGTACCAGTTGAGAAGTAGTACATGAAGTGATACAGACGAGCAGCTCAAGGCATTGGATGACTTGGAACAAGGGAGATGACTTGGACCGAGCTTGTGAAGCCACGCGGATGCACCAGGAAGTTGTAGCTGAGCTGGAAGAGCATATTGGAGAGGATTCCTTAGTATATTAGAGATAAGGAACATTTTCTAAATCTTAGCCTAAGAAATAGGAATGTGACTTATTGCTAGAGATTGGTTGAAATCTTTAGTTGAGCGTGACAGGCTTGTATTGGCCGTGATCTATTGTGTATAAATAGAGGGGCGTGACCTTTGTATGAGGCCAACACGTTGAGAGAAATATTTTAGCAAAGGGTTTTGGGGTTTCTTGTAAGAAAGCTAAAGCTAGGGCTAAAGGGTTTATCTATGGGGTTCTTGGATCGTGTATAGATCCTTGAACATGTTAGGCTAGTTAGACAAGTCAAGGTGTGTCTTGAACTTGGTCGTAGATCGTTTTAAGTTGAACTTGTATGGTTACTTAAAAGATTGGCTAGTAATACATTCTTGTAGACAAATCCCATGTCTCATATTCTGTTCCAGTTCTTGTGCGACAGCTCTTGAGCTTTCAATTGGTATCAGAGCGGGCACCTGTGTGTAATACAAACAGGTGTGGTCCTGCGGAAAAGATGCAGAGCTGTGAGGCTTTGGGAAATTATTCAAATGTGATATCGGATTCAAAAAATTTAGAAGAGCTGAGCAACTTTGTTGCTTTTGTGAGAATTACCGAGTATGAGGAAGGAGAAGAGCTTTCTGGATCTGAATCAGAAGAAGAACAAGATGATGATCTTATTGAGAGTTATAAGGAAGTTCGAAAGACTGATCAAAATCGGAAAGGAGAACTCAGACTTGAAGAAGGAAAATTTGCGGCTTGATACACTTGTTGGGTCACTGCAGAAAGATCTGGAAGCAGCTAAGAAACTGGGTCAAGAGAGTGTGAAACAAATCAAGGAGAAGCTGATCCTGGGAAACAAAGCAGAGGAATTGAGTTAGCTGCTGAAGACAGAGAAAGGCATATTCACCAATCTCCAAGCAAAACTTAATCATCAACATAAGAAGATACACATGTTTGCTGGTACAAAGCAACTTGATAAGATTCTGAGCTATGGACGAACAATGGATGTGAAACGAGGCCTAGGATACACTGGAATGGAAAGGCCTGAGACTGTGAAAATCAACTTTGGGTCTGTTCGTTTGGCAGCCGCACGAGGCTGCGGCCGCGGCCAGCGGCCAAAAGTTGTTCGTTTGTCTATCGCAGCCTCCTGCGGCCAAACGCAGCGTCTGATCGCAGCGTTCTGCGATTCGAATTTTTGGACGCTGAATTTCTCTAGCGTTGCGTTGCGATCTGACCTGCGACTGAAATGGTAAAAGACGAAAATACCCTTGTTATTACAATAAATTACAAAAATGCCATTTACCCTAAAATCAATTCTAAATGTCGATCTCTTCTCTTTGCGCCGAAAGTCATGTATTCGCTGAAGTTTTTCATCGACTTCACTTCTCCCTTCATCTGGTCTCCCTTGTTCTTGATGAAGCAGTAGAGTCTCTTCGAGGTATCTCTCTTCATCTGATTCGATTGTCGGCGAGGTATCTCTCTTGTTGCATCTCTTCTCCCTTTTTCTGTATCTGATTCATCGATTCGATTGCTCTTGCTCTGGTATAATTGGGACAGTATCATTCTCTTATCCATTATATATTTGATCGTTTCCGACACTGTAGAAGGGAAATTGCTTGGGATTGGGTGTTATCAAGCTCGAATTTTGTGTGTCTCCGGAGCGAGCTATTGCTTCTAGCGCGCTAAAGTTTGAATCTTTTAGTTCTACTTCAGTCTTCTTTGTTACTCGTTGGTTCTCACTTTAAATCATGTAGGCTTGCTTATTGTTTTCATTCTCTGGGTTTGAGCAAAGTTCTTCAGGTCATTAGGTTTTTTGGCATATCGGGTCCACTTTCACAAGCTCTATATGTAACGTATTTTGGTTTTTCAGGTAAAAGGAAACGTATGTTTGGGTATTCTAAACGGAACTGAAATCGGGCTCGACAACTACAATATCATTGGAGGTAAGCAAATAGATATGCTAAGTTTCCAGTCTTAGTTCTTCTTGGTTTGTTTATGTTCATCACTTGACAACAATATCTTATGGCTATGTGTGTTATAGACATATTCTTCCAAGGGATAATGGTGATCTACGACAATGAGAAGCAGAGGATTGGATGGATTCCTTCAGACTGTGACAAGTTCTGAACCCTTTTACGCCTTTTTTGGTTCTTGTTGTTGTTTTCCTCCAGTTTCACCAAATCTATAATACAATTCTTCTTTTCTTATTCTTTCTATTTGCCTTTTTTTGTTAACAGTTTGGATCAAGACTATGGAGGGGATTTGTCGGAGGAGGCATATCCAAGAGGGTTTGGTTTTATTGGAGAGCTTTTCTCAAAAACTGATTCTTCTAAGAACAAGAACTTGGTCTCAGATGGAGAGCTTTGACACAGAGAGAAGAGTTTTAGTAATTCTAATAAAAAAAAAACTTTTTGAGGTTATCATAGAAACAAGGAAATATTCTGTGAATAATATATACATACCCCTTGTGTATGTCATCAGATGTAATTAATCAATCATATAATGAGAAGAAAAAAAAGAAGCAAATCTTTGATGAGCAAAATGCACTCTTTCTCTGCAGCGTCTAACTTGAACATCTCCCTCAAATTCCTGAAACATTTCATTGGAAAACAGGCACATGATATCAATCTAAAGAACAAACAATCATTTATTTCATAATTGTTCGATCATTAAGAAAGATACTTTATCTGATCAAAGAGGAACTTTATCTGATCAAAGAGGAAAAACAGAGAGATAAGGCAAGTTCAAAATTTTTGGTAATATGATTGGAACCAAAGAGGAACTTACTCTGGTTCTGGTAATCTTTCACGAACCGGATTAAACCGGGAATTAAGTTCCGATGTTTAATTAAAAGCTTTGCGTGACACCATCACAAATGAATATGGTAGAGGAGGTCGATTACCTTATTAGATATTATAGTTTATGACTTTTTTTTAAAAAGTTTATTTAAGACTTGTTGTATTACTTTTGTTTTGTTATACTTTATGATCTTATGTATTACTTTTGTTTTATGTTAGTTAAATGATTTAGTTTAATATGATTGTTTTAATTTAGTTTATGATTTTTTATCATAAAAATTATAATATTCTAATTATATTTAATTATAAAATTATTAATATGATTGTTAACTAATAAAAAATTAATATGGATGTACAAAATTTAAACTATATTGTTTATCAAAAATATAAATGTATAAAATTCATAAAAAATAATTTGAATTAAGTAAAAAACTATGGTTAATATATTTTTAAAAAAAATAAAAAAAAACTATCGCGAGCGTCAGGCAAACGAACAGACCTGCGGCCAGACGCTGCGTCCAGACGCGCGGCTATCAAACGAACAAACCTGAGACTGGTCGCAGAGACCAGACGCGCGACTGCCAAACGAACAACAGCCGTTGCGTCTGGTCGCAGCGTCTGGCCGCAGGCCGCAGCCGCAGACGCCAGCGGCTGCAAAACGAACAGACCCTTTGTGTATGCAGGTTTTCAACAACAAGCAGAAACTAAGTCTGTAAGTAGTATATCACAAAATGGTGGATGTTACTTCTGTGGAAAGTATGGCCACATTAAGGCATACTGTTACAAGTTCTGGGATAGAGTGAAGAGGCTCAGGAATCAAGGCAGGTTCACATGGAATGGTTTTCGGAATCATATATGGGTGACGAAGTCTGATCTGATACATGCAACCAAGAAGTCTGATCTGCTACAGGCAACCAAAAAGTCTGATCTGCTACAGGAAACCGAGAAGTATAATCTGCTACAGGAAACCAGGAAGTCCGATCTGCAACAGGAAAACACGAAGTCTGACCTGCAGCAGGCAAACATGAAGTACGGTCTGCAACAAACAAGAAGTAAATCAAGTGGTACTACACGACATGGATTTCAGACATCCACAAGAAAAACACCAAGGGGTACTTCAGGACTTGGTTTCGGGTGCAATATGGTCATTGTAGCAGATGAACATGATGATACAAGCCCTTTGTATTTTGACAGTGGCTGCTCACGCCACATAACAGGTACACGAAGCAACCTGCAAAATATCAAGAAGCTCAAAAGAGGGTACAAGTTCTACAACACAAATGACGATATCAATCTGTGGCACCAACGACTTGGTCACATGAATGTAAGGACTCTAACTACTCTTGTTGATAAAGAAATAGTACGAGGAGTGCCTCAGATCAAGGAAGAAAACAAGATAATGTGTGATTCGTGCTACAATGGAAAGCATGTGAAAGTTCAACGTAAGAATGTGCTAAATGTACAAACAAAAGAAGTGTTGGATCTGGTTCACATGGATTTGATGACAATGCAAGTTGACAGCCTAGCCGGCAAGAGGTATGTGCTCGTTCTGGTGGATGACTATTCCAGAGTCACTTGAGTCAGATTTATTCGTGAAAAATCTGAGATAGCCGATAGTTTCAGAATATGGGCACTTCATATGATCAATGAAAAAGGAGGTATCAAGAGGATTCACAGCGGACGTTGTGATGAATTTCAAAGTGAGTCCATGAAGATGTTTTGTGAAAGTCATGGAATCGCACATCATCTTTCGGATTCAAGAACACCACAACATGATGGGGTTGTAGAGATGACGATTAGAACTCTTCTAGAGATAGCCAGAGCAATGACACATGGCAACAATGTACCTGTGAAATTCTGGGCAGAAGCATTAAACACAACGTGCTACATCATCAACAGGGTCTATGTCAGGAAATGGACCACTAAAACTCCATATGAGCTGTGGAAAGGGAAGACGCCCAACATGAGGTACTTTCATGTATTTGGATGCAAATGCTACATCTTGAATGACAAGGATCATTTCGGAAAGTTCGATGGAAGGAGTGATGAAGGGATGTTTCTGGGCTACTCAGGAAGTAGTACATCCTTCAGAGTGTACAACACTCAAACTGATGTGGTCATAGAGTCGGTTCATGTGGTGTTCGATGAATATTATCTCCCGAAGTGGAATTGGTTTAGTACATAAAGCGACTAAGAAGATGAACCAAAGACGCATACTATTTCAGAAGACCAGTCTGGTTCTGTTTCAGAACATGGAGTAATACAACAGGCTTCAGAACAGTCTGATTCAGAACATGAGGTGATACATCGAGTTCATCGGAATCATTCACTATCTGATGTGATCGGGGATGTGACCGAAGGGAGGAAAACCCGTGGAGTTAAATTAACTTCAAAGATATGCTTCAATTGAAGTCGAAATAGCCGTGTCGAGCTAAGTATGCATACTGCTTCAAGTGCATGTGTTTTTAACTTATGTGTGCTCACAAGCAGGGGGAGATTAGAATTGTGGGGGAGTAACCAAATCAGAGATTCTGGGGGAGTCAAGGAGATCGTTGTTACTCAGGTGCTTGAGAGACACACAAAGCTAAAAAAGGGGAGATTGAAGATGCAGCTTTTGAAGCAGTCGTTGTACCAGTCGTTGTACCAGTCGTTGTACCAGTCGTTGTACCAGTTGAAGTAGCTCAGGAAATGATACATGCGAGCAGTTGTGTGACTAATAATGAGGAGCAGAAGTTATGGGCTTGGATTGGGCTTATGGATTAGACCCATAAGTGAATATATTGAAGATGCACTGGGCTGATGCATCTCCTGTACTAGTTGAGAAGTAGTACAGGAAGTGATACAAGCGAGCAGCTCAAGGCATTGGATGACTTGGAACAAGGGAGATGACTTGGACCGAGCTTGTGAAGCCACGTGGATGCACCAGGAAGTTGTAGCTGAGCTGGAAGAGTATATTGGAGAGGATTCCTTAGTATATTAGAGATAAGGAACATTTCCTAAATCTTAGCCTAATAAATAGGAGTGTGACTTATTGCTAGAGATTGGTTGAAATCTTTAGTTGAGCGTGAGAAGCTTGTATTAGCCGTGATTTATTGTGTATAAATAGAGGGGCGTGACCTTTGTATGAGGCCAACACGATGAGAGCAATATTTTAGCAAAGGGGTTTGGGGTTTCTTGTAAGAAAGCTAAAGCTAGGGCTAAAAGGGTTATCTATGGGGTTCTTGGATCGTGTATAGATCCTTGAACGTGTTAGGCTAGTTAGACAAGTCAAAGTGTGTCTTGAACTTGGTCGTACATCGTTTTAAGTTGAACTTGTATGGTTACTTAAAAGATTGGCTAGTAATACATTCTTGTAGAGAAATCCCATGTCTCATATTCTGTTCCAGTTCATGTGCGACAGCTCTTGCGCTTTCATAAATTAATTAATGAACTTCATCACTGCAAGCAGATGATGAAACATTTACCCAGGAACCATAGTTGTAGTTGGAATCTTAAAGTGGGTTCAGAGGTATCATATATTCACCTGTTACATAAATGGTTAGCTACCAAACAGTTTAACCGATTTTCTCTTTGTTTCATAAAACATCTAACATAACGGGAAAGAGAGTTCTAATAGGAACATGGTATGTTGTAATAGGACTTACAAGTGCATCTACTATATAAAATTAGGCCAACTCTTTTTCTAGTTTTGTGCCACGTCAGCCCTGAAGAGGATGCCATGTGTCCAAACAATTTTGAAGATGAAACGATAAGTTACGTTTTGATATCATCTACTCTTAAACTTCTCTTTTCATCCTGCAATTAAAGTTTTAAATTCATCCTCCGAATTCCAATCGCCGATTCTCTCGCTCTTCAACCTCGCCCTCTCACATTCTTCTTTTCTATCTCTCTCTTTATTTGTTTTAGAATTTGTTCTTCATTGTCTGAAAAGTAAAGCATTTGCTCTATATCTCAATTTTAGTCACCCATATCAACCTTTGGTTTCATTCGATTTGAGAATAGTGAATATCTTCCATTTTGGTTTGTGGTTGCCATTGTTTTGTGCGATGTAGCTCTTTTGTCGTAAAGATCAAGGATGGGTATTAAGATCTCAAAACTAATTGGTTCACGCTTGATACAATTATGATCTTCTTTAAATTGTAACTTGAGGTCACGGAAATAAGTTCGATTAGGGTTTGATCACTACTTCATCACAAAGCCCAAATTTCTTTGATTGATCTCTCCACCTTGTTTTATGCATCTATTAGCTCCAAATCTCAGAATATTCGTTCTAAATGTGTTTCGGTAGTAAATGTATTATGTTCTCTTGATTAATATTGTTTACAAGTAAAAAAATTAGCGTGCAAGTACATACGAACATTTTCTTCTTAATCTTTGTTCAGCGCCTGACAACCTTGCAAGTCTTTATATAGGCATATCTGTGTGTTCTTATATATAAGCCAAAGTGTTGCAGTGTTAGATACTTTACGTTTGGTTTCTTATGTTGTTTCACAAACCCATGTAATCTCACATATGTTTCTTTGTTTTATAGATTGTATTGGTTCAACCTTCAATGCCTAAGGCGTGGTTCAGCTTAACCTTCAATGCCCACCGAAGTTTCCACCAAGGAGTGTTTGAAGGACACACTCGGATCCAAGCCAGAGAAGCACCATCCTAAGCCTGCAGTTTGGATATCCTGTCTCCACGCTCCATCTGATGTGCAGGTGGTTATGCCATGCGGTTGTGGCGGAAGTGTCCGCTGTCGGGGATATGGCCGAGGAGATGGGGTACTCACTTGGCCTATCATCCATTCTCTAGCGGCCACAATGTCCTTTATCATAGTTTCCTCCGGTGAAACCTCGGTTTCGTTTAACACTTTGTTGTTACGTGCCGTCCATAGCATCCACCAGATCCAAGGAGCCAGCGGGCCACCTGAGATACCCGAGGGTGGAAGGCAAGTCGCCATTCTTCTCTCAATCCAGATGGAGTCAAAGCTTCGATCCAGAGGCGGGGAGAGGGGAGTCGTGAAAGGGACAGAGTTCCATACCTGTTCCGCAAAGGGGCACTGGAAAAACAGGTGAGCGACAGTTTTCCGGTTCTACACAGCGGGAGCACTGCGCGTTAGTGGAGACATGCCGAAAACAGAGTTGCTCATTGATGGGAAGAGCACCCCGAGCCGCTTTCCACATGAATAATTTCAGCTTTGGGGACATATGGACATTCCAAATATCAGACAATCATTGTAAAGCACGGGGAGGAGAAGCCGTCATGCCCAGATTTGACTCATTTCTAGCTGCGAAATAACCAGACTTGGCTATATAGATACCAGATACGTGATTCAGCCAAATTCGTCGGTCTGGTGCTCCTGATTTGCTCGGTTTAATACAGAGAATACTATGTTCCCATTGAGGGCAGTGTAGTTGAATTTTTTCTCTGTCCCAATCAAAAGATCCCTGGACAAATAAATCGCCGATAGTGAGGTGTTGACTTTGCTCTGGTGGAGGTCCTGTTGGTCGTATTTTTTCTGAGGTTGAAATCCAGTCATCGTCCCACACCCGAACAGATACGCCATTACCAATTGCCCAGCCGGAATGCTTGACCAGTAGATCGCGGCCCATGAGCAGCCCACACCATCCATGCGAGATTGATGAGCAGGGTGTGCAATTCGCGAAGGTTGAGCTAAGGCAATATTTGCCACAAAGAACTCGGGCCAGAAGGCTATCTGGATTTGAGAAGAGCCGCCAGCTCTGTTTCGCGAGAAGGGCAATATTGAAGCTTTGTAGATCCCTCAAACCAAGCCCACCTTCTCTTTTTGCTTTCGTTAGTTTATGCCACGCTACCCACGACATTTTTCTTTGATCCGGTTTAGAATCCCACATAAATCTTGTAAGCGTCGATTGGATTCTGTTGCACAAGGAGAGGGGTAGTTGAAAACAAGACATGGCATAGGATGGCATTGTCGAGAGCACACTCTTCAACATGATCAGCTTACCCGCTGCTGAGAGCAACCTTGTGGACCACCCATCAGCCTTTTGCCGTATCCTATCTACAATGCCCGTGAAAGGATCTTTTTTCCTTCGACCAAAGTGTTCGGGTAAGCCTAGATATTTTCCCACACCTCCTTCCTTTTCAATGTTTAGCTTTGTCATGACCAAAGTCTTTAGTTCGGCTGGAGCTTTCTTTGAGAAGGTGATTGAGGACTTTTAGCAATTAATGGTTTGGCCCGAAGCTCTTTCATACCTTGACAGAATATCTTTTAGGGCTGTGCAGCACGCTACATTTGCCTTAGTGAAGATAATTGTGTCATCAGCAAAGAGTAAATGGTTTACTCTAGGACTTCCTCGAGCCACTCTTATTCCGGGAAGGGTTCCGGATTCTTGAGCTCGGTTACAAAGTCCCGAGAGGACTTCACTACACATAATAAAGATGTAGGGGGAGAGGGGATCTCCTTGTCTGATCCCTCGGCTTGGAGTTACCTTTCCTCTCGCTGATCCATTGATGATGAAAGAGTAGTGTACCGACTCCACACATTCCATAATCCATGAGACTAGTTTCTCATGAACCTGAGTCTTTGAAGAACAAGTCGAATGAAGCTCCACTCCATTCTATCATATGCCTTGCTCATATCCGTTTTGAAAACCATTGAGCAATGTTTTGTAGCCATGGAGGTCTTGACGAAGTGAAGGGTTTCATGTGTAATCAACACATTATCCGAAATCACTCTTCCGGGAATGAAAACAGATTGGTTTTCCGAGATTATCGAAAAGAGGAGAGGCTGAAGTCTCCTACATAAGAGCTTGGAGATAATCTTGTAGTAGACACTACAGAGAGCGATGGGGCGGTAGTCCGCAACTTTCCTTGGGCCATGTATTTTTGGGATCAAGCGGACATGAGTAGCACTTAGGTTTTTCAGGAAGCTTCCCATTGTGAAAAACTGCTGAATCTCGGTCACTATGTCCTCTCCAATAACCTGCCAATTTGATTGGAAAAAGCTTGCAGAGAAACCATCCGGGCCTGGAGCTTTGTCTGCATGAATCGAGAAAGCAGCTTCCTTGATCTCCTTTGCTGATGGGTCAGCAATAAGCTTTGAGTTCATCTCCGCAGAGATCCGAGTCTGGAGGGCCAGCTCAACAGTCGCTATAAAATCTGTTGTCGCCTCTCCCTGGGAAGTAAACATCGATTGGTAGTACTCTGTGACCACTTTAGCGATATGAGACTCCGTATACACTGCCCTTCTGTCATTGTCTTCAATCACTGCAAATTTATTCCTGGTCGTTCTTCCTCTTGTAGCGGCATGGAAATAACTAGAGTTTTTATCACCTAAAGTCAGCCAAAGGATTCTGTTATGTTGACGCCAATACCCTTCTTCTTTTTTATATGCAATCTTTAGCTCCTCATTAATTGACCTAATAAGAGCTTCAACATTCACTGGGTTAGACATAGCTTTGTCCATGGCCTCTTTATTCTTCTCAATATTGATCCTGCTGTTTAGGAGTTTCTCTTTGCTCCAATTAACAATTGCTGTTCTCACTTCAGAAAGTCTGTTCACAACTGACAGTGTGATATTTGATTGCCAAACTTCTTCTACGAGATGTTTGACCTCCTCGTTATCCCTTAGTCTGCGGTCGTAGCGGAATATACATTTTCCTTTTCTTCTGGTAAGGTCCAAGCATGATAAAACAGGTTTATGATCTGAGCCTTCGAATCTCAAGTACTCACAACATGCTGATGGAAACAATTCTGCCCACATACTATTTGCAATTGCTCTGTCTAGACGGCAACACACTGTGTGAGTGTACGTGATTCCCCTCCAGGATAACGAATCACCAGAATGTTGGAGGTCAAAGAGGTCACACTCGGAAAAGAAAGTTATGAAATCGATAAAAAGAGCCTTCTGCCCTAACCGGTCCCCCTTGTTTTTCCGAATTATGTAAAATGTCATTAAAATCTCCTGTTAGAAACCACATGGCATCACGGGCTAGAGCCGTTTCTGTAAGTTGGTCCCAGAGTTATTTTATTTTATTTTTGTATGTATCGCCATAGATGAAAGTAGCATAAAACATATCTCCTTCAAACTTGATACAAGTATCAATAAAATTCTCACAAGATGATAAAATATCCAACTCGATGTCTTGATTCCAGAAGAGAGCCAACCCACCACCTGCAACACCGTGAGGAGGAATTAACATGTGGGAATCAAAGCCCATCCACTGCATAGTAATAAGAACAAAGTCATCAGGGTTCTTTGTCTCAGTGAGGAACATTATGTCGGGGATAATCTTCAGACGGATTTCCCTGAGTCGTTGAATTGTGGAGGGGTTCCTCAAACCTTGACAATTCCAGCTCAAAACTTTTAAGGAAGAGGATTTGATGGATTTTGAAAATCCATCGATCTCTTAACCGTTGCAGGTATGATCTTTCTCGATACCAGTTGAGTCATAATACGATCCTCCTCTGCCTCAAGAGGGGTGGCTCTCCTTTTTGCTGCTCCTTTCTTTGGAGGCTGGTGGCTTGTACCCCCTTTAGATGATGATGCTAGTTGTGACTTTCTTTTTGGGGAGCTTTGAGTGATTTTCCTCTTTCTAGAATTCGATCCAAGACTTGCTTTTGGGCTAATTTGAATAATTTTCCTGAGTGGAGGTCTCCATGGTTTTCGCTTTAGCTGGATTTTCCTAGCACTCCCTGAAGGGAGGTTAGATGGAGGGGACGGTCCGAGTCTTTAGGTAGCTGGGATCCGATCATGCGGGCTCGTCATTTCCTCCTCTCTTAGCTCTTCCTCTTCCACCCTCACCTGGGGTTGCACCACGGTATCCTCCATTTGGCCTGACACTTCCGCTTGACGCATTCGTTCCACTCTTGCTGCACTTTCAGTAGGGTCAGCACAGTTTGTTTATTGGATCATCACCTCTCGAAGTTCCCCCATAGCCTCTTCTAAAGCCACTGGCGGGACAACAACAGCCGGTACTCCAGGGGGAGTTCTCCTCCTTTCTTGGGCTCTAGGGGGGCGGGATGGTCAGAGATTTCTCTAGCCTGAGAAGAGTTACGGTCTCTTTCCCTCCAATCTTGTCTAGCCCGAGAGTCACAACTTTGGTGGTTGTAGGCATGGTTTAGACGTTTGTCTTCATCCTCTTGGGAGTAGCGGGGACGATGGGTCAAAGGTCTTCAGCTATATCTGGAAATATCCTGACTTGAGCGGATATTATCTCTTGAACTCTAGTGTCTTCTGTCCCACGGGTCTCAGTGTTTGTCTCTTTAATTTTCAGACGAGGAAAAACCTCTTGTCACACTGTTTCGATGGTGATTTGGTGGACGTAGGGGGGTCCCTCCTTGTTGAGTTCTCTCTCTGGTTTCCTGGAATTCTGAGAGGTCTTTCTTTGAGTAGTTCAGTTCCAGTCTCCTCCTTGCTGGGTTGTTCCAAAGGGCACTCATCATTCTCATTCATCTTATGGTCTAGCCTGAAGCAGATTTTGCAGTGCTTTTCAAGCTTCTCGTATACCAAGTTGGCAACGACTTCGTCTCCATTTTCAAACTTCACCAACGTAGACATAACTAGTGGTTTGAGCCCATCTACAGAGACCCTTACTCTTGCTGTCGTAGCGGTAATTTCCAGGCTCTCAAAATCGCCAAGAGACTCACCAATACTCTTCAAGGTAGTATCCGACCAGAGATGGACTGGGATACCCTGAACGATGATCCATAAAGGAATCTTTGATGGAAAGTCACAAGCTATTGTCGGTTCCCAACGTTGTACAATAATCATCCATTTTGCAAAGTGGTATGGTCTGTTATCGAGTACTCTTTGGAGATCCTCCTCAGTTTCAAACTAAAACTGGAAAAGGCCATTTCCCAGATCTGCACCTACTAGGCGTGTCGTAGATTTCCATCGGTCTGCCATGAACGGGATGAGGGGCCAGATCTTCTGAGCTTTGGGGTTGGACACTCTACCCAGGAGAGTGAGCAAGTGTTTTTGCAGGAGAGCAGAGTTGTCGAAGTATGGCAATTTAACTCTGCCAAGCTGTTTGGTAGCACTTGGAGCAGCAATTCCTTTTCCTTTCTTCGCGTACGAGAGGCGGAGAGACATTGCGGACATTATGAAACTTGACGTGGTGGGCCACTAGAGGGAGGGGGGGGGGCAGGGATACAGTCGATAAGACTACTAGCTCTTCACCCTTCCAGGTGAGAAAATCTTCGGTTTCGGCGTATCGTGAAGAAAAGGGGAAAACATTTCAACCAGAGAACAAAGTTAAGACTCAGTCGCCGGAGAAACTTTTCCTTCTTTCGGGTTATTGAGAACTGAGACTTTCTTAAGCTCCACCTCCATCGGGGTGATGCTCATAAATCCTGGGGCTTCCTGTGGCGAGGAAAACGGACCCTCCGACCTCCTGTCGGGGGTGGATCCCGGCGAATTCCGACCAGAGACCGGTGAAAAACTTTGAAAGTTTGTTATTTCAGGTAAATAAAAGTATATAGGATTTGCAAAAAGTATATCTCAGATAAAATTAGCAAACTTCGAAATCAGTGCCTGAGAGAAAACGTTTTTGAAAAACTTCAACTTTTTTTACAGTTCTTTGCTTCCCATGCCATTATTTTAAGTATTTAAAGACTTCTACTTATTGAACTTCTGCTTGATGGCGATTAGATAACTTATAATTATAGTTTGTCTCTGATTTGAGTTCGCCCTAAAAACTCCTCAGCCGCCAGCGCCGATCTGCCTCCTCGGCGGCCGGCACTCCTTGCCTCCGTCGGGGAGGGCTTCCCCTCGCCCCTTTTCTCTTTTTCTTTTCTCCTGGTGTTCTCATTTTTGGCCTTGTGTTGTCTGTCGGGCTTCTCAGGTGATCTTACAGTGTAGGCGGTGCATCCCAGACGGCGTCGTTGGGGGTGCGGTGTTGGTGGTGCATCGTCGCTGTTGGCCGGCGTCATCCTCCCACTCCGCCTCGTGGTCCGCATCGAGGTTGGCTCCCTCTCTGTTTTCTCTGCTGGTGTTACAGGGAGATGTTGGCTCGGCTCGGCGTGGGTACTCCGACGATGGTGCGCCCCTGGAGACTGGCCTTGTCGGTGCTCTTGTGGATCTACAGAAGACTCGGCGGCAGCAGTTGTGGCTTTGAGTTTTCTCCGGAGTTTTACGGCTTTTATTTCCAGATCTTCACGAGGAGTTTGTGGCCCTCTGGTTTCTCTTGCCGAGGGCGCGTGGTAGTTGGTAGTTGACGGTGGCCTCTTCTCCTTCGGCTATGGTCTTGGCTCTGTAGCTACGGTTTCTCTTGCCTCATCTTTGCAGCGGCGGCTATGCCCTTTTTCCCTCGTCGTGTTTAGGCTGGTTTCGATCTATCTGTCGGCTCGGTTTTGGCCTTCGTGGGTGGTGACTCGACGACGTTTTCCCTCGGTGTTCTTTGCCGGCGTCATTGGTAGTATTGTCTCTAGGTTTTTGTCGGGGAAGTTAGAAGTCTCTGGTCGTGGCTACAAGGGGTGGGCTCTCTTTTGGATATGGGATGACGTGATCCGTTGGTGGAGCTGCTCCCGATGCTCTCTATCGGCGGCTTCTGCTACTGGGGATTTGAGTGTTTTTTTTCGACCGGTGAGGTGGTGGTGGTAGATCTGAAGTCGCGAGAGTGGTTTTGGTGGTGAGTGGCCTCTTAGGAGGTGTGTCGGATGTCACTCCAGTGAGGCGTCTTCGCTAGGGGACGGTGGATCCGTCGAACCGGGCGTGCTCCCTTTTCCGCCAAGATCGCCTTCATGAAGTAGGTTAAGCCGCTTTCTTCCTCCGGATTTCGATCTCACTCTAGGCCTCTCCCCGGCTTGTAGAGTTAGTGCCAGCGGTGTGGGTTTTTATGGTCTGTCGCGGCGGAGGTTCCTGTTCCGTTTCGCGACTGGATTGGAAAATCGCGAGGCGGTAGTCGTGTTCTGTCTTGGAGGCGGTGGTCCTGTTCTGCTTTGGTCGTCGTCGTTGGTTTTCTGAGGCGGCGGCGGTTTCGCATCGACATTTCGTGGGAGGCGAAGGTTTGTTAGTTTTTTTTTCCTTAGGTTCGTGAAGCCCGGAGCGGCGTCTTTGCGTCCGGAGTCGCGTTAAAAGCGGAGACGTGGCGGTGTGGCGTTTCTTTCGGTGAGCTGCACGACGTTCTTTCGCGTTTTGGTTCGCTACGGAATAATCGGGAATGATCATTTGGACATTCTGTTCTTTTGTCGCCATCCCATCAGCGTGGAGTTTGAATCCACCCTCCCTCATGTTGGGCTTCTCCCTCGTGATGGGCCCCTCAAGAATTGGATCTCACTTTGGTAAGCATTCTTTACTTATGTAAGGGTTATGGCTACTGGACCGGCATTTGTGGCTCAGTGACCATGTAAGTCAGACAATGTCGACGAGGTATTTTTTTACCTTGTCTGGCACAACTTGATTTATATAATGAATTGTTGACAAAAAAAAAAAAAAAGACTTCTCCTTATTTTTCGATTACTTGAATTCCATATCAACACGCCGTGTGTTTATAGGATTGGTCTTCAATATTTTTCCTTGAAATAGAAGAACATGGTTGTGGGCCTGAAAACCAGCCATGAGAGATGAGAATGCAATGACTGTCGTGGGGAGAAAAAAGTTCATTTCAGTAAGGCCTTTTAAATCACAAGCATGCCTTTTTCCTGAAACTTGAAGTCGACATATACCACTGGTGCCCAAGTCCATTTACGATGCATACATTCGAAGGAAAATGTATGGTTTTCTAAACTATGAACAATGAGCTATGAATCTATCTTACTTACCATCAATAATCACAAATATAACCAACGTTGAGTTGGCCTAGTGGTTAAGGAAAAGTGGGAATGTGCCTCTCTTACCGGTCCTGGGTTCGATTCTTGTTGGGAGGGATCTCCTCCAAATGAGTGACTTTAACATAGTTTAGGTCCCGCTCTGGGAATGTACGGGCCCAAAACTTCGGCAATTCAAAAAAATAAAATAATAATAATCACAAATATAATAGCTTTGTAAAGTATCTTGGACTGGAGTCTATTTAAGAACCAAAATCTTAGTTTGTCAATCCTAATTACGATTCATAATTGGTTAAGTTAACCCTTTCAGGAATTAGTGCAGCGGAAGAAGGCAAGCATGATGAAACAATTGCTATTATGTTCTTTTTTTGTATAAACTAGTGGGTTATCCGCGATTCGCGCGGTATATTATATATTTATTTATTGATGTAGTTAAAAAATATATGGTAATAACAAAACTTTTAATTAAACTTAATATTTTGCAAAAAGAATTTATAATAATAATTTAGTATATCTAGTATTTGATGGGTTTAAAACATATAATAAATACAATTTAAAACCTGCATTAAAAATAATTATTATATATATTTTTTTCTTTTGAAATATGGATCAAATTTCCATTCATCTACATCAATCTTACTCTGAAATCTTCTAACATATTTTCAAGATGCACTCATAATGTTTCTCTCAGTTTATCTCACTCTCTATCTTTTTATTTATTTATAAGAATCTCACTCTTTATCTCTCACTTATGAACGCGATAAAACTGCATACCACATTTTAGTATGATTAACCTAATAATTTTCATTCATCTACATCAATCTCATTCTGAAATCATCTAACATGTTTCCAAGATGCACTCATAATCTCTCTCTCACTTTATCTCACTCTCTATCTTTTTTTTTATAAGAATCATACTCTCCATCTCTCACTTATCAACGCGATAAATTGAACTACATACCACATTTTGGTATGATTTAACCTAACTTTCATTGTCTTCTTTATATTTTCGATTTTTTGGCCAATTTTGGTTTCTACTTCCTGACTTCAGTGTTGGAGAGCTTTGGGAAGACTTCACCCTTTGTCCTCTCAATGATTGGTTTGAACACGTGATCATTTTGGGATACTACAATTTGCCTCTCATAACATGCATTCTTGCATACCATCAAAAAATTGGAGTTGCAATTCGAGCTTGTGGAAGCTCTTGCGAGTATCTTTTGTTGAACGAATCCTTGTTCGCATGCTTAAACAATGATTTCTAAGCATCAAAACGCATTATTTTTTTTCCCTATAACCTACTTGAAATTAACTAACAAATTCCAAAAGTTTGTCTAAAACAACGACTACACAACATTCTTGATTTTATTTAGAAAATAAATAAATACATAAATTATAAACACTAAATTCTACAATTAGAGTCTTGTCCAATAAGACTAAGAAGCCATGAGAAACCAGTCAAATATTTTTATATCCAAATAAAATTATAAAATAATATTAAGTGTATATAATATTTATGTTAAATTTTATTTTATGATTTAATGTTTTAATTTTTTTAGAATTTATATTATTATAATATTTTTGCTTTTTAATGGATTTGGATATTTGCGTATATTAGAAAATCCCGATTCCGTTTTTTTTTTCTGATTTAGGAAAATTATATATGAATTTGGTTATCCTACCCATTTCTATCTAATCTTATATCTTATTATAATTATACATTACTTTATCAATTTATATAATCTATTTATCATAGAATCATAACTTTTTACTTTATATGAAGCTACGTTTATAATATAATGTAGTGAAATTATTATTAATATTTTCATGTATTCATCTAAAAGTAAATATTTTTCTAAACTCTATTAATAAATCTCATAAAACTAAAATTCATTAATTGAAATATTTTTAGATCAATAATATATGAGATATCTTGTATAACAAAATGTCTTTCCATATTCTAAGGAGAACTATTATATTAATGGATGACAATTATTATGAGAATGAATGTATGATAACACAATTATTATGATAATTATAGAATTAAGTGATTATGTGATTAGTGGATGTAATAGAGAATAAGTGAATGATGAGGTGTCAAGATTATAGAGTATGTGAGAATGAGGTGGCAGCCTAAAAAGAGAAAGAATTCTCCTTTATATATATAGATGTTAAGATCAATTGCTATTATGATTGTATGTCAGAGAAGAAACGGAGGAGATGGAGAAGAGACACAAACAACATGTATGTAGAGTTGGTTCCCCTGAGTTTTGTTGACGAAGGGGGGTATATGAGAAGGTTTCGAGGAGATGATGAGTGTTGAGTGACATACCAACCTGAAAAATAGAGACAAAAAAACGTATTAAGAGAGAATGAAAGCATTTTTTTGATCTTTGAGCAGCCTCCTTTTCGTTCCTCTATTTTGTAATTGGAAAGATTATGTTTTTTTTTATAGAGATACTATGGCCACCAAACATCTTAGAGCATGTGCACCCATTAAACTCACAAAGTTTCATAACCATTTTGTTATTATTATTTTTTATATTTTTTTATTGGTTGAGATTTATTATGATACTTGTAGTAAATTTGTTTCCAGCAGTGATACCGGTATCGGTATCTCTTCCCCCTATCTGATAATTACACGGAGCCAATAACATCCTGCCACGTACACAATGAAACCATATCATTTAACTCATCAGAGTGATACTGTTCAGACCAAGTTTCATTTCCAAATCCATTTTAAAATTATTTTTGGGCCTATGAAACCCAGCAAAAATCATTGCTGGACATGCTCTTACAATTATTGGTTTGCTATAATGTTTTCTTCTTACAAAAAAACCCGTGGGTACTCACCTAGTTGTTATAATAGCTTCTCTTTTGTCTTAAACAATCTTTGCACATATTATAGAATTTATCATCCTTTTATAAGCTCCAAAAATATTAACCGATTTTTAGTTTGTTTATTTTTCTTCTACGTTCCTCTTTTGTTTCTCTTTGTTTTGACTTTGATTCAATATTTTGTCAAAAAGCTACAATCTAAAGAGAAGAAGACTGTCGTATTGGACACCACAAAATTATTAAACAGTTTTCGGCTATAGAAAAAAGCGAAAGGAGTTTCTCCTAAAGTTTTTCTTTTTGAACCGTTTTGGTTTAAGAAAAATTTACTACCCCACTTGTTTTCTTTCTAACAAAACATGTGACTTTTGTAAAAATACCAAAATCAGAACTAAATGAAACATTAAGCTTAAAAAATGAAGAACTGATTTTATGTCACAAATAAAGATCAATTTTTACAGCAATATTATAATAGTACTCAATTACTTTAAATTTTGTCTACTTTATAGTACTTAATAGCAAATTACACCTTCTAAAAATCAAAAGTCTAAAGAAGTTCATTATTTATTTAGATAATGAATATTATAATACTGCACTATGATTTTAAGGTGTTAACATAATAGTGATTTAAACACTATAAATAACATTTATGAAATTAAATATAATATTAATCAATTAAAAACAAATTATGTGGCGTAGATATTTATTTGGTCAATATTATAATAACACAAGTGTCTTATGATGACACATCAACATTTTTAGTTCTTGTAGAGTTGCCACTTTGACTAAAAAAAGCTCTCGACAAGTCAACAGTTTTGAAGATGACATGTATACAAATTAATGTATCTTTCAATTAACAGTTAGACATGTATTTAATTTGATCTATCAACGAGAGAGTTTCTCAACCTTCTGTATTATGTAGGACGTAAGTTTTTAATATAGAAACATGTGTCTTGGTTCATGGTTTTTGTTTCTGACGCTCCAACTTATCTAAGTTTTTCAATTCTGTTGATTCAATATCTTTTCATCTTCATCTTCGTCAAAGAATTTATATTTACTTTTTAAGATTCAATATCTTCTTTGTCCTTCCTACTTCCATGCTTCTTTAATTTATCTGGGAAATAACAAATTCCATTTTGGAGAATCTATCGTTTTAATTTTTCTGTATTTGCGTAATTAAGTACTATAAAATCCGACTTTCGCTGTGAGTGGTAAGAAATGGATGAATGCATGTAACTTTCAGTCTTTTGGGGTTTGTATTTTTTTTCTTTTTCCTGTGGAAACCATAAACAAAACTCGGCAGCGAAGCTCATAGAGCATGTTACGAGGCAGTAGCAAGTTGGTTTATTCTTCTATTTCGCTGACCGTTATGCAAACTGAACTGCTTTTGTTTGATGTTGTTTTGATTGATTCTGGCTTTTCGAAAAAGCTCATAGTATAGGATAACGATGAAGCTGTCTACGGTTGGAAAAAGAATGAGAGGGCGAACTGACGTGCAATATCTCTTTGAATCGTATACGATTGTGTTGTTTTTCTACATACAATGTAAGCCTTCCCTGACATCTTAACCATCTTAATTCCTCCTATGCTCGGCTCACTTGCATACAACGTTTGATTACAGTGTTTGATTACTCATTCGATTTGTAAACGCCATTTTGATGTTAGTAGATTATAAGTTTAAATCATAACAAAAAATTTCATATAGTCGTTCTGTTTTGTATTGTCTAATAATATACATTAACCATGTATACCAATTCTTGATGTATATATGTCCACCAGATTATCATGTCATCTAAACCTTTTGTTGGATCTTAATTTTATACTTTGCCAATCTTCATCTCGCTAACAATGAATGTTTTCAGAGATCATAGGGTGATTCTACCGTCTCTAACTCAAAGTTTTTATTTTTATTTTTGCTCTAAGAAAATGCAGTTCTGAAAAAGGACAAATCTAAACTACGTGAAACCTACTTCATATTAACATATATATGACTTAGTCATACAATATATCTAACGAGTTCCTATAAATTATGAATCTCTACAACTTCCTTTTCCATGTTAATATTGTGCGAATTATAATCTTCTTTTTACATCTATATAATCTCTGCAATTCTCTTTGATTAAGTAATGAGAAATACTCTTCATACTTTATGCCATGTATTCTCGACAAGCTACCATGAAGTGGGAATATGGGATGAGGATAGAAATTAAATGCCGCATATTTTTTATTATTATCTTAACTTAGTTTATCTGAAACATCATGGTTCCTTTTCGATATGTTTGCCAATATTATGACTTGTGTCTCTTCAAAATTATTGACATGCATCACGCATGAACAAATTCATAGTTGGTACGGCATTGGTCCAATTTCAGTATACATTCCAAAACAAATAACTTGTGCTATAAGGATTAGTCGGGTGTGTAGCAAACTCCGGATTACCCCATATTAATCAAAAAAAAAAAAAATAATAACTTGTGCTTCCATGTCAGTAACAATAAAAATAATCATTCCAGTAAGCAATGAATAAATCAAAGTAAAGAAAAATGAAATATGGAATTTAGGTGCGCCACAAAATAGCAAAGAGTAATAGGCTAGGCTATGAAAGAACAATAACATAAGCATCGAGGCTAGACTTGGGCAAATTACCCAGAACTGAAAAGTCATAAATACCGAATGATTTTTCTATTAAAACATTTCAGATACTCGAACATAATCAGAAACCGAACCAATACTTAAAAGGGTATAAATACCCGAAATACAAATATAAACACAAAAAAATTAGGTATATTTAAACTTAAAATAACGGAAATATCCAAAATTACAATTATAAACCCAAAGATTTTATTTTTTTTTGGATTTTTTTTTGTAGTTCGGATAAATAAAAAATCTAATTTGAACATATATATTTAGATTGAAGGCAATTCTTCAATCCATTATACGAAACGACCCCAACCAAAATCTATACATGCATTATTTTTTATTGGTTGTGGGTCAAATAAGCATACTAAACAAAAGTCTAACAATAGCATGACATCGGAATACGGTAAAATGTATTGTCCTTGTACTAAATGTCGGAATCATAGATTAGTCTCTGTTAGGGAAGTATGAAAGCACTTATATAAGACTGAATTTATGCATGGTTACAAGATTTGGTATACCCACAGAGAAATTGATTTAATGGTGCAATATTATGATAGCACATCGGATAGGTTTGGTAGTACTTCGGGTAGGTTAGAGGCACCAACACCGGAAGTAGATGTAAACGGAGGTACTGTTCATATGGTGAATTATGTGTTTCGTGAAAACATAGCATCATATCATGTTGAGGATGGTAACATGAGAGAGGAACCAAATTTAGAAGCGCATAAATTTTTTGATATGCTAGATTCGTCTAAGCAACCATTATTGATATATCATGGTTTTCACCCCTTTTAGGCCATGATATAAGTCCGTTTTATAGAGTCTTTATACTATTTCGTAGTGTTTTAGAGTCTTTTACAGGTTTTAGCACGTTTGGAGCTTAATTGGAGATATTGGAGCTTTCTGGAGCATTTTGGAGCAAAGCAGAACTTCGTGTAGCTGAGTACCCGATTTGAAGCTTCAGTATCGATCGATACTGACTAGTATCAGTCAATACTCACTGCAGCAAGACACGAGTCGCAACTTTTATGAAGAGTTGAGGAATTGCAAAATTGCCCATAAGACTTTATTATTTACAATTTAGCCCAAAACATGTTTTAGCATTATAATTAGGTTTTTCAGCCACTTTAGGTGGCTACACTTTCATTACGCTTGATTTTACTTTGGTTTTTGGAGAGACAACTCTGAACTCCTGTTTCTTGTTGATTTCTTTGATGAACTATTCAATCATGTTGTTTTCATTCTCCATGTCTGAGTAGATCCACTTTAGGTTCAGGGTTCTCATAAGGATTTTCTTTGAATGCTAGGTTGATTAGTTGATTAGGATTCACCATCTGAATTAGTTCTTCACCATAGGTTGTTCTCAAAGCAATTTCTAGGTTGACGAATCTGGAACTTAGATCTTAGGTTAATCAATTAGGCACGACAGTGCAATTGAGAAATCTGATAGCACCTAGGGTGAGCAAATTAATTATTCGCAAAGAGATTTGGTTTAGTTGATTTGTGAACATATCAAGCTCGATATTAAGGCTGATTTACTCTTAGGAATTTGCAAAGAGATTTGGGATTCTGAAGTTTAGATTTAGATAATTCTCGCAACGACAGTTGGTTAATTATACTTTAGTGATTTAAGTTCAAGAACCGTGCGTAACTTGAGCCTTGATTAGTTAGTTTATCTGCATTCATTGATTTCCTGAGAAATACCCTGAACCTCTATTTCTCCCATCGATTTTACAACTCTTTTACTGTTTATTGCTTTTTGTTTCATCTAAATTGCTTAGCTTGATTCTCATCTATATAATCTATTGTGTGTTTCCGTGAGTTCTTGTGTTCGACCCCTACATATACTACGACAACTGCTTTAGTACTTTTAGGGTGTTAATTTGAGCATATCAAATTTAGCGTCGTTGCCGGGGACTCAATTCGCCATTAGATTTTAGTTTGAGAATTTTGACTAAGTTTGTCGGTATCGATCGATACTAGTTAGTGTCGGTCGATACTCGCCGTTTTCTTTTGTTGATATCGATCGACACCACCCAGTGTCGGTCGATACTCAACGTGATTTTTGGTTACTTACGTGCCTTGACTAGTATTTTTCAGGTGTATGCCCACTCGCAAAGCCAGGTGGAACAAGAGCACTCCGCTAGTTAATCTTTCCAACGAACAGCTAGCAAACTTGGAACGTGCAAACAGGAAAGCAAAGAAGCCAACAGAGATGAACAACCCAGTGGTATTAAGACTTGATGAAGCTGGAGTTTTGAGAGACCAAGAGGGTCAAGTGTGCAATGAGAGAGGGCAGCGACTTGATGAAGCTAGAAACGTCGTTGTCCATCCTGTTGTTGTTGGTGAGATTGCCGCACCAGCGGCGCGCGACAACGTTGGGAATGCTGCGGTTGATCGTGGTAGAACACTTGGTGAGCACAATAGACCTGATCAGTTCTATGCCAATCGAGCTGCGATTCGCATTCCAACTTTTCAGAGGAATGATTTTGAGCTGAAGCCTTCATACTACACTCTTGTGGGTCAGCATCTTTTTCATGGTCTTTCTCATGAACACCCTATGGATCACATTGAGAGGTTTGAGGATTTGGTTACAAGCATCAAGTGCCATGGAGTATCCTATGATTACCTCTTCTATAAGCTATTCCCATACTCTCTTGGTGGGGATGCAACTTATTAGCTGAAGCAGTTGTCTCCTGGTTCGCTAGCTACATGGGATGAGACGAAGAATGTGTTCCTGAATAATTTCTATGATGATGCGAGATCCAAAGAGCTCATGAACAAGATTTTCCAGTTTTCTCAGGGTCCGACAGAGGCACTCAAGGCTGCTTGGATTTGTTTAAGGTCATATCAGAGAGATTGTCCGCACCATGGGTTCACTCAGGTTCAGCTGCTGGGTACTTTCTACAGAGGGATCGATTGGAGGTATCAGATGGGTTTGGATGCTGCGAGTAATGGAAATTTCAACACCAGGTATCCTGACGATGTTTATGTGCTTATTGATAACTTGGCATCTAGCAATAGTACCAAGAATGCAGACTTTGAGCGAAGGAAGCAGTCTGGAGGTATGGATGGATCGCAGATTGCTGAGGTGAACGCTAAGTTAGATTCGGTGCACAATCTGTTGATGGGAAAGACCCAAAAAGTGGTCCACTTTACTGCTGAAGATGAAGTGGAGGGTGTTAACTACATTGGTGGTTCTGGTTTTAGAACCAATGGGAATTCGTCCTACCAATCTCCACCACCCAAAACTCCTGAAAGCAAAGTTGAATCTATGCTGGAACAGATTCTTCAGGGACAGCAGAAGATGACAGTGGACCTCAATGGGAAGATGGACGCTATGTACACAGATCTGAATGGGAAAATTGAGTCTCTCAGTACTCATCAGAAGATGCTGGAAACTCAAATAGCTCAGACTACAGCAGCTGTCAAGGGAAAGAAGATTCATTCACACAATGAACACGTCAATGCAATCACCTTAGGAAGTGCTAAAGAGGTCACTGCAGTGGTAGAAAAGGGTTTGAATGCTGAAATTTTTGATGATCATGTAGAAGATGACGATGAGGATTCAGAAAATTTCAGAGTATCGATCGACACCACCGAGTATCGATCGACACCAGTCCAAATACTTTCTCGATGCCACTCAGAAGCGACACAAAAACCCAGTATCGACCGACACCAACCTAGTATCGATCGATACTCCTCGCAGACCGACCCATAAATTGCGAAAACACCAAAGATGACTGAGGAACGTGTTTACAAGCCTAAGATGCCATACCCCATGCCACCCAGACACCTCAGAGACCCCATTTCTCCAAAGCAGCTGCTTGGCTTTGAGAAGATGGTACGAAGGATTCCCCACACCCTGACTTTTGAAGAAGCTCTAGAGTACCGCCCTCTGCTGAGTCACTTCCGAGATTGCAGAGAAACTTTGGAAGAGATCGAAGTACTCTTTATCAAGGCAAGAAGCAAGTCACTACCGCTGAGGTAGTTGACTAAGAGGGAAGACCCATGAATATTCTCAGTTCCATGCTCTATCTCTGGAGTTGAATTTAAAGAGTCTCTCGTTGACTCGGGGGCTAGCGTCAATGTCATGTCAAGGGCAATTGCAGAGAGATTGGGAGCTGATATTCGATCTCCCAAGACATCTATCACATTCGCGAACTCTTCCACATCGGTTCCATACGGTACAATACCTGATTTGATGGTTAAAGTAGGAGACTGCCTGATTCCTACTGATTTTCAGGTTGTGGAGATGAGTGCAAGATCTAGTACGCAATTGATTCTTGGAAAACCGTTCATGGCTACGGTTGGTGCCATTATGGACACACCCATCAAGAGAATCTCGTTCTCATACATTGACAAGGAGGTGTACTACAAAGCCATTCCTACTCGAGGAACTCCCACACATATCTCTTGCATCACCATTGTTACAGGAGAGACGTTGGTAGTTGATCTTTTGGAAGAGCCTCCTGACGAGCCAACTGTCATAGACCTTCTAGATAGTCCTTCTGTCATCACCAAGAAAGACGTCAAAACATCTAAGGCAAAGAAGAAGGTGAAGATCAAAGGAGTGAAGGATGCTTCTTCTATGACTTTAATCCCTCAGAAGTGTGATGGGGATTCGATTGAATACAAGCTGAAGTGCAAAGGAACCTCAAAACCATTATCTAAGGCTAGAGTCATTCTTACTTCAGAGCTGAAAGAGAAATGAAAGGAGGTTGTGGAGAGCATGTTGAGCAGAACTCTGAAGCAGGAAGTGTCTAGTTGTAGAACTTGCATGGGAGTAAGTTCTCAATCTTCTCCTGACTGATCACCTGAGGTATAGTCAAGCTACTGACGTTAAACGAGCGCTTGGTGGGAGGCAACCCACTGGTGAGTCTGTATATACGTATTTTATTTTAGTATTTTTTGTTTTTGTGTCTTGTGTTTACGTGTAAATCAGATGAAAAAGGCCAGTGTCGACCGATACCATCATAGGTATCGATCGACACCAGAAGAAACAGACGTTGCATCGACCAATGGTCCTTGTATCGATCGACACCAGTAATGGTATCGGTCGATACCCAACACGCATGTAACTTCTCTGATTTTTCACGTCTCCACTTAGCCGTTTTGGTTTCTTTCACTAACTCTAGACTAGATAACACTGGGGACAGTGTTGTTTAAGTCTGGGGGAGGTAGTCGCTGACAGCATTTTTGTTTTTCTTAGAGTTATAAAATAAATAAAAAATTGTCGTTTTATTGAGTCAAAAATCGTTTTTATTGAGTCAAAACTTGTTGGAGATGATGATCATGTGCTTGAGCCTATTGTTCTGATTTTGTTTTTTAGTAAACAGTGTTACATGATCAGTTCTAGATCGACTAATGAAAAATCCAATGACTGACCAGTTGACTAGAACACATCCATGTCTCCAGCAGAGTTCTTCTAAAGCCTGAGCCAAATTTTTGTACTTCATCAATGTGGTTAGTGTTCATAGAGCTTGATTCATCATTCATATCTGACAAAAGGAACCCATGTATTTAAATTAATGGTATCTCTCTCTCCCCTGTTATAAGTTGATAAATAAGAGCATAAAAGATGAAATGACTTTCATCTGAGTAGAGGGCCAGGAAAATTTCCAGCGATCCCATTATTCTACTTAGGAGGGAATGATCACACAAAAGTTGAAAGCGAGGTTAGAAAAATTTCCAGTGATACCACTATTCGCCTAAGCCTTTGATACATAGAGAGGAAAGAGCCGGGGATTCGGTGGCAAACATCATCAATACTCGCGTTTCAGACCTTAATGTGTATATGCAGATCCAAAAAGATAGAAAGAACATGATAAGAAACAAGTCTGGGGGAGAGAAAATAATACCAGAAAGTGTGAAATTGGATGGTTCCTTGTCGTGATATTGTATGGTAAAGAATCTAGAAGGTTCTTGAACATTGGTTGCAGCGATGAAAATGGCGATGAGGGTTTTGTTTGAACAATGTTGCGGGATAATGTGTGAAGTCTGGAAAAGCTGCGAATGTCTACGGAGAAGTACATAGTGGTTAGATTTAAAGCTGGTTAGGTAACATTTGTGTGCTTGGGAAAAGAATCTTTGCGATGGTTCATGAACATGTGAGTCTCCGTGTTTTCAAACCTCTTTCTCTGGTTTAGCTTTTTATTTGCTTGAGGGCAAGCAAAGGCTAAGTTTGGGGGAGTTGATATATCATGGTTTTCACCCCTTTTAGGCTATGATATAAGTCCGTTTTATAGAGTCTTTCTACTATTTCGTAGTGTTTTAGAGTCTTTTACAGGTTTTAGCACGTTTGGAGCATAATTGGAGATATTGGAGCTTTCTGGAGCATTTTGGAGCAAAGCAGAAGTTCGTACAGCTGAGTACCCGATTTGAAGCTTCAATATCGATCGATACTCACTGCAGCAAGACACGAGTCGCGACTTTTATGAAGAGTTGAGGAATTGCAAAATTTCCCAGAAGACTTTATTATTTACAATTTAGCCCAAAACGTGTTTTAGCATTATAATTAGGTTTTTCAGCCACTTTGGGTGGCTACGCTTTCATTACGCTTGATTTTACTTTGGTTTTTGGAGAGACAACTCTGAACTCCTGTTTCTTGTTGATTTCTTGGATGATCTATTCAATCATGTTGTTTTCATTCTCCATGTCTGAGTAGATCCACTTTAGGTTCAGGGTTCTCATAAGGGTTTTCTTTGAATGCTAGGTTGATTAGTTGATTAGGATTCACCATCTGAATTAGTTCTTCACCATAGGTTGTTCTCAAAGCTAATTCTATGTTGACGAATCTGGAACTTAGATCTTAGGTTAATCAATTAGGCACGATTAGGCACGACAGTGCAATTGAGAAATCTGATAGAACCTAGGGTGAGCAAATTAATTATTCGCAAAGAGATTTGGTGTAGTTGATTTGTGAATATATCAAGCTCGATATTAAGGCTGATTTACTCTTAGGAATTTGCAAAGAGATTTGGGATTCTGAAGTTTAGATTTAGATAATTCTCGCAACGACAGTTGGTTAATTATACTTTAGTGATTTGAGTTCAAGAACCGTGCGTAACATGAGCCCTGATTAGTTAGTTTATCTGCATTCATTGATTTCCTGAGAAATACCCTGAACCTATCTTTCTCCCATCGATTTTACAACCCTTTTACTGTTTATTGCTTTTTGTTTCATCTAAATTGCTTAGCTTGATTCTCATCTATATAATCTATTGTGTGTTTCCGTGAGTTCTTGTGTTCGACCCCTACATATACTACAACAACTGCTTTAGTACTTTTAGGGTATTAATTTGAGCATATCAATTATACAAATGATGTACAGATGGAATATTGCCTCTATCAGCTACAAGCAGGTTGATGACTATAAAGACGGATTTTAACTTAGCCGATGATTGTGTTGATGCGATAGCTGATTTTGTGAAAGATGTTTTACCTGAATATAATATTTCACCGGCTTCATACTACGAGATTCAGAAGCTTGTAGCTGGTCTTGGATTACCATATCAGATGATAGATGTGTGCATCGAATACTGTATGATCTACTGAAGAAAGGACGACTACTTGTTGAAGTGTCGCTTTTGTCACAAACCTTGGTATCAGGATACATGTGGCAGAGTACCTGTTCCACATAAACGGATGTGGTATTTGCTCCTATCTGAGAGGTTGAAGAGGTTGTATCAATCTGAGCGCACGACATGGCCTATGAGATGGTATGCAAAACATAACTCAGATGGAGAGATTGCGCATCCCTCAGATGCAGAAGTATGGAAATATTTTCAAGATGTTTATCCTAGTTTTGCGTGTGAGCCAATGAACATATAACTCGGGTTATCTACGGATAGATTCAACCATTTTGGAAAGCATGGACGGCAATATTCGTTGTGGCTAGTAATCGTCACACCTTACAACTTGCCGCCAACTTTGTGCATGAAACGAGAGTTTTTGTTCCTCACGATCCTCTTCCCCGTTCCAGAGCATCCTAAGAGATTCCTTGATTTTTCGTGCAGCCATTAAATTATGAGTTGAGAATGTTATGGAAAAATGGTGTTGAAGCGTTCGATGTTTCCCTCCATTAGAATTTTATGATGCGTGCGGTACTTATGTGGATCATAAGTTATTTTGTAGCATGCGGTATGCTATCTGGATGGTCGACGCATGGAAGGTTGACGTGTCCGTATTGTCAAGATAACACTGATGCCTTCCAATTGAAGCACGGACGAAAGACCTCTTGGTTCGATTGTTATCGACGATTTCTACCACAGGATCATCCATATCGTCGGAGCACAACATTGTTTAGAAAGAACAAATTTTTTTTTTGATGATCCACTTCTTGAGTTAGATGAAAATTTTGTTCTCTCTCTTCAATCGTTCTCCCCACCGCCGCCGGAGCTCGTCCTAGCCGCCGTTCACTGACGTCTCTTCTTTTGCCTTTTCCTCCGATTATGTAAGCCAATTTCTTCTTCTTCTCTTAATTTGTTTTTTTGATTTTTTTTGTTAGTTGGAATTGTAGAATTAGAATTAGGATGTTAGATTGTAATATTTTGGTGGTTAGATAGTTGAAATTAGGTTGTTTTGTGGTTAGATAGTTGAAATTATGTTGAATTTATTCATTAGATTTTAGATTAGATTTTGTTAAATTTGTGATAGATTTGTTGTTAATTTTGGTAATGTTTTTTGTAAATTTTTTTATTTTTAAAACATTTTTTATAAATACAATTTTTAAAAACATTTTTTTATAAATCTATCTATTTTGTAAAAACATTTTTTATAAATGTATTTTGTTTTATCAAAAAATGTATTTTGTAAAAACATTTTTTATAAATGTATTTTTTTAAAAAGTTTTTATAAATATATTTTGTAAAAACGTTTTTTTATAGATGTATTTTTTTAAAACGTTTTTTATAAATCTATTTTTTAAAAGGGTGAATTGCATCAATATTAGATTTGGAAGAGCTAATTAGGTGACTACCATCTGAAAGCAGTCAATTGAATTTCTAACAATAGTCAACTGCCCAGAATAAGGGGAATTGTCGGAAATACCCTTGCTCCCTTATTCTGCACATTGCTTTTTGCAGGCATCGACATCGACAGGTCGAGTGTAAGAGGTGAAGCTGCTAGTGTCTAGTTTCGGTCGAAAGCAGGGGGAACTTTTACAATGTGTCATTTTCCCTCCTTTTTCGTTTTGTGTGTACGATGACTAGGTTTGTTTTGATATTTGTGTATGCGACTAGGTTATTTTCTTCAACCTCATAAATAGCCGCTTACATTGTTGTCCACCACCGCCGCTCAGCAACTTCCTCACGAATTTAGGGTTTGTCTATTTCTGGGTAGAATTTATGTATATTTTGAGATTGTAGTTAGTTTTTGACTTTTCAGAAACTTTGGTTGCAGATGGTTGGCAGACAAATTGTGTTGCTTGTGAAAGAAAAATGGTTTGAAGAATCAACTGGTGTTTGGACTTTCCTCACAGAGAAAACAGGAAACAGCCGAGGTGCTTTCCTAAGTTCAAGGATGAAATATTTGGAGGTTGTAAATCTGGTGAAGGAGAAGATGGAGTTAAAAGAACACGCAGTCGTCGCCCTGGCCTATCAATGGCCTCAATACATGCTCATGGATGATGGGAAAGATGCACTGTCGGTTTCTATTCGCTGTGACGACGATGTTTCTTTGTTTGTGGAAATGCGCTCTGAGACAGAGGAACTGAACCTATGCGTTACTATGGAGGAAGTGATGATTGAGAGTGCGAAGGAAAGAGCTATGGTTGTATTTGAAAACACTGAAGAGGATGATGGTAAGTTAGATAAGCAAATACTCATACTTGCAGTTAAATCGTTTATTTTTGCTAAATAGTTAACTATTTTATTAGTTATGAATGAGTCCTTATCTTTGGTTGAGGATATATCCGTATTAAGTAGTCAACTATTTATTTGGCTGACTATTCATCTATAATTTGGGGGGGGGGGGGGGTTAACGATGAAAATAGTCGAGTATATTGACTTAACACATGTGTTGTATACTTAACTAATAAGTGCGGGTAGACAATACTTGTTATTTGACTATATTTAAGTATTCGTCTATAAGTTTGGGGGTTAACTATGAAAGTAGTCGACTATATTGACTTCTCACATGTCTTTTCTAATTAACTACTAAGTCCGGGTAGACAACACTTACTATTTGACTATATAGATATGGTAATATATATATAGTCAACACGGGGAATAGTCGTCTATTTGGGTGAGTAACTAATTTTTACTACTAACAACAATTTCTAATTTTAGAAGGATGTGAAAAGCTGGACGAGTTGGCTGCAATTAGTCTTGGTGGTGAAGAGGTGGATTTTGACAAAGGTATTGATGATGAATCAGTTGAGGGGAACGATGAAGAGTTGAATGATTTTGCAGTTGATGAAACTGTTGAGGGAAACAATGCCGTTGACTCCGGCTTTGAAGGGGATGTTGAAGGTCCACAGAAATGTGAAAGTAGCGGTCAATCAGTTAAGTTCAGCTGCGCACAAGAGACAATTAATGGTGTTTTTTCTGATCCCGAAGAGGTCCCTGCTATGTTTGGAAGGGATGCTCCGCCAATTGTGGATGAAATTTTGGATAACGGTAATAGTTGACTACTTGTAGATAAATATATTATATGTTTTTCTAGCTGTATACTAAAGTGATGTATTTGTATATGACTATTAATGGTTTCAGGGATCGACAGTGCTTTGAGAGACGTTCGGTACGAGGGTGATGAGATTTTTGTTGGCCGGATATTCAGAAACAAAATGGAGTGCATAATCAAAATGGCTATACACGCAATCAACAGAAAATTCCATTTTAGGACTGCACGTTCCACACCAAACTACATGGAATTCTTGTGTGTGAATCAAACATGCCCTTGGCATGTATATGCTTCCTTGATAGACGCATCCGGGAATTTCCAGATTAAGAAGGGAAAATTCATACACTTGTGCTCCATTGACGATCGACGACAATATCACAGGCAAGCAACTACACTAGTTATAGGAGAGTTGATACAAACAAGATTTGTGGTAGGACTAGCAGGTCCAGGTCCAAATGAGATTCAATGAATCATGCTTCAGGAGTTCCAAGTGAATATCTCCTACTGGAAGGCATGGCGTTGCCGGGAAGTTGCTGTCGAAAAAGCTTTTGGCTTAGTCTTCGGAAGTTTTGCATTGCTGCCGTCCTATATTGAAAATTTACAAAGCTCAAACCCGGGAACCGTTTACAAAACAGAGTTTTCGGTGGACAAGAATGGTTGTAAGAGGTTTAAGTATCTATTTATCTCGTTTGCTGCCTCTATTGCCGGTCTAAGGTACTTAAGGCATGTTGTTTTGATTGATGGTACACATCTTGTTGGGCGGTATGGTGGATGCCTTATATGTGCAAGTGCACAAGATGGAAACTTCCAAATCTTCCCCATTGCTTATGTTGTAGTAGACATTGAGAATGACGCATCATACGAATGGTTTTTCAATTGTTTGCAAACAATCATAAGAGATGACAGAGGGGTAATGTTTATTTCAAACCGACACTCAAGCATTTACTCGGGGCTAGGAAAGGTACGAAAGACTACAAGTTTATAATAGAAAGTGAAAAGATAGTCCATTATATGTAGTCATAGTCGTACTTTATAATAGTTATATAAAAATATGCGACTATAATATATAAATGTTAAGTTGCCTATGTGTATAAATAGTTTTTAAGACTAATATACAACTATCTTTATTTGATTGTAGGTGTATCCTTCGGCAGGACATGGTGCTTGTTTAGTTCATCTAGCAAGGAACGTGTCAACAAGATTTAAAGAGAGTCGCTTGCCTTCACTAATGGTCTGTGCGTCAAAGGCTTACACAGTGTATGAGTTTACCCAAATATTTGCGGACCTGCAAACCGTTAGCCATAGTTATGCTGAATATTTACTTGATTTGGGACTACCACACTGGACAAGAGCCTATTGCATTGGTGAACGGTACAACCTAATGACAACAAACGTTGCTGAGTCTTTGAATAAAGTATTGAAAGAATGTAGGGAGTTCCCACTAATCTCAATGCTTGAGGCCATTCGGATGAGTCTTATCGGTTGGTTTGTAAGGAGGAGAGCTGCATGCTCCTCTGAGACACATCCTCTTACCCCGAAAGTGCGAGAGGTGATGGACGACAGCTTCTATGGAAACACCGAGATGAAGGTAATAGACTGAATACATAATGTAGTCTGAAACGAGATTGATATATTAGTAGGTGACTACGTGAATTTCTTGTTGTAGTCATTTGTGAGGTTATTGACTATCTTGTCAATGTAGGTGGTTGTCGTTAACCAGGATGAGTTTGAAGTTTATAACCGAAAGGGGGACAGGTTCGAAGTCAACCTAGAATCTAAAACCTGCAGCTGCAGGGAGTTTCAAGTTCTCCTTATACCATGTTGTCACGCTTTGGCTGCTGCTTATACCAGGTTTTAGGAGATCCTTTTACGAAGGACTTTTCCACCCAGTACCAACTCTTGTAATTTCTGGTGAGGTGGAACTGCTTCCTCCGATAATGCGTCATCCACCTGGACGTCCAAAAAAAACTCATAATCCCATCGTGTGGAGAATTCAAAGTATATATGTAGTTGGCTATTCCATGATACTTCATGATAGACTAGAGTACTTGCCTACTTCATGATAGAGAAAAATTGGCTATCTACTGTGAATATGTAGTTGGCTACATCATGATTAGAAAGCGCCGAAGGTTAATATGTAGATGGCTATTCCAAGATACTTCATGATAGATTAAAATAGTTGGCTATTTACTGTAAATATGTAGTCACATACTTTAAGATAGACATAGTAATATTTCCGTTTTATTTTAATGACTCAGCGACGTTCGAGGAAAGCTGCCCGGCTTTGCACTAGGTGCCTTGGTCGGAGTCACAACAAAGCCTCTTGCAAGCTCCCTGTGCGTGAAAGATGAACACGAATATAAAGGATTTTTTGTTATTGCAATGGGAGAAGATGATGCACTTCAAAATAGTTCTTGGTATTTCCTATCTCATTGGGAAATATAAATCTGATATTTTGAAGGCTTTTTTTTTTTGCTACAATGCATCGTTAATTATGGATATTATTTCGTGTTTTTGCTTTTGGATTTTGAACTGGTTGTTGTATTTTACTAAAACTCCCTTAAATTATGATATGGCATTCAGATACTTTTGTTCTTTCTAGCACACATAAGGTTGTCTATATTCACAAAATAACTACATATTGATTTTGAGCTATATATCACAAAATTCCATTACTGACTTACACTTTAGGAGTAGTTGACTACCTACAGTGGCGGAACCAGAAGTTTTCTTCATTGGGGCATAAATATTTAAATATAAAAAATTAAATAAATAAATATTCAAATAATCTTAAATAAAAATAAAAATAGCTTATAAATGTTATAAAAACACCTTACAAACATACTCTACGTTCAGCCATATTTTGAAATATCTTCATCACTGTTTCGTTTGTAATCGATTCAAATAACTCTTTCTCAATAAAACAAACAAGACAATCACTTAAAAATTGATCTCCAATTCGGTTGCGCGAAGTTGTCTTCACAAACTTCATTGTAGAGAAACATCTCTCGACAGTTGCTGTAGCAACTGGTAAAGTCAATGCTAACTTCAATAGTCTGTAAACAAGAGGATGTGCAAGATGTTTTTGTGTTTCCACCATAAGACGAGAAAGATCTCCAAGACTTTTCAAATTAGAAAATCGTTCATCCTCTCTTACATTGTCAACGTAGATGTCAAGTTGCTGCTCAAGAGAAGAACGCTCAAAAGAACTAAAATCATCTGGATAGAACTCAACCAATTTCACCAACTTATCTTTATCAAACTGCTTGAACGAACTTGTGGGACTTAAGGAAGCCATGCAAATAAGGAGTTGTGTGTTTACCTCAGTAAAACGATAATTGAACTCTTGAAGCTGCAGATCCAAAACAACATTAAAACAACTGATCGTGTAATGATGTAAATTGGTTGTGTTGGCTTTCATTCTTGGCCTCCTTGGATCAACAAACTCGTCTTCCATCATGATCATTTCAGTATCATGTTTCGTACAAAAAGAAGAAACCTTAACCACAAGTGAGTCCTATCCACCATCTCTAAGCTTATGCAGTTCTCGCTTAGTAGATTCGACCAATGAAACAACATTGAGAATGTCTTGATCTATTTTTTGCAAAGCCATGGATAAATTCTCAGTTAGCCCCAAGATAAGCAACATTAACTGCATATAAAACACACAGTCAAATGTATGTAAGTACTTAACAAGACCATATGCTTGACGTTTCTTCGAGTCCTCAATGCCTTCGCTTTGAATAAATCCAAGCACCTCAATAACTATTGAAAATAACGAGTATTTGCTGGCCTTGGAAGAGAACTATCTTGATTCTTCCCTTTCCCTGTGCTAATTTCACCATCACTGATTCCCTTTTCAATATCTTTTCGATATTTTTCTTGAAGCACATCTTTTCGTTTGCACGAAGCTCCAACAACATTCAACAATGTAGATATCATATCAAAAAAATCACCAACTTCAAAATGTTTCTTTGCAACTGCCACTACAACCAATTGAAGTTGATGAGCAAAACAATGAACGTAATAGCCCGAACTGTTTTCTCTTAGAATCAAAGCCCGAAGACCATTAAATTCACCTTTCATGTTACTCGCTCCATCATAACCTTAACCTCTTATTTTTTTCAAGCTCAATCCGTACTTAGCAAACAAATCATCTATAGCATGCTTGAGCGTCAAAGAAGACATTTCTTTTACGTGAACAACACCAATAAATCTTTGTTTGATTGTTCCTGTCTTATCAACAAATCGGAAAACAACAGCCATTTGTTCCTTGTGTGAAACATCAGCAGATTCATCCACCAATAGACCAAAAACACCATGATCAATTTCTTCTATAATAGATTTCACAACTTCTTTTGCAAAACAATGTACAATATCCTTCTGAATCGGAGGAGAAGTCATTTGGTTATTTTTTGGAGCATTCTCCAAAACAACCTTACTTACAACCTCGTTCTGTTCTGCTGTGTATTTCAAAAGTTGTATGAAATTTCCTTTATTAGCAGACTCTTCTGACTCATCATGAGCACAGAAAGATAATCCTTGTCGCAGCAAATATCTAGATGCATCAATCGAAGCATTTAACCGAACACGATACTCATTTTCACCACATCATCATGCTTATAAAAAGCATGCGCAATAGAATGGTCTTGCCTCATCAAAGAATCACACTTCTTCACAGCAATATTGTGAAAGCTATTCATAGCACCCACATGAGAAGCTAATCTTTCAGATTTGTTCCAACTAGAAAAACCTTATGTCACAAATGCATCATTCCCACCTTGTTTTTGTATATCATCTCTAAACAAGTAATTACACAAACAAAAGGCTTTATCTTTCGATACGATATACTCAAGCCAATTGGCACACTGATCAAACCAAGCTGGATTAAATCTTCTCAATGATTTTCCTATCATCTTTTTCGGAAAATTATGACCATAAGGCTTACAAGGACCTTTAGCTAGATACTTGCGTCTTGCCTCATCTCTTTGATTTGGATGATATTCCAAAATCTTTTTCCGTTTAGCAGGATCCCATGGTAAATAGTCTAAATTACTCTCGAATGTTGAGGTGGATTTTCTTTTAAGAAAATTTTCCATCGACTGAGAAAAATAATAATCATGTTACTAATTTACATCAAACGAAAAAATCTAAACCAAAATAAACAATTAAACAAACATATAAGAAAGTCGATACATAAGACTCACCAATTGATTCATAATATGCAAATTTTGTTTGAAGAATCAGAAAAAAAAAATTGAAAAGTTGGAACCAGAGAGCGATGGAGTCGTGAAAGAGGAGAGTAGTATTTAGGTTTTTTACTTTTTTTATTAATTGAATGGATTTGTGTTTTATTGTTTAGTTTTAAACATAATCATATTATAATATTGTTTGGGCTTGGGTTTTATTGTTTGGGTTTAAGTTTAACATCTATTTTTTTTGTTTTTAGGTGTCGATTGGGCTTTAGTATTTTTTTGTTGGGTTTAGAAATCCAGTTTCATGGATTAATGGGGGCAGATATTATTTTATGAGTGGGGGCATTAATATTGGACTTTAATAAGTTACACTAATTTTTTTTAATTTCATTGGGTTCATTGGCCCCCACTTACTGAACGTGGCTCCGCCACTGACTACCTAAAAAAATGAAAAAATAGACAAAAAGACAAAGATAGACAAAAACTTTCTAAAACATATGTAAAATAAACATAAAAATAGATAAAAATCTTAGTTCCTAATAATATGTGAATACATAGATATAATCAACATCTAACATACATAAGAGGTTCGACCTCACCGAATTTAGGACAGTTTCAAGTAGATTTTGGTTCGCTCGCTGAGATGGTGTCAAATGACTTAGGAGGTTCTACCTCAGCTAGAAGATCGACTGCGTACTTTAGCGATGCATTACGAACCTCATTTTCAGTAATAGCAATGTCCAATGGCATATTTCCAGCGTGTAACTCAAGTAGCATGAGTGTCATAACACCGCTGTGAACTGCAAGAATAGTAGTAGTACGCAAGAAACTGTTCGAAATGGTAAACAACTATACTCTTTTAATCCTGATAACGAAAAAACGAGGTTATGTAGGTGACTATTAAGTACATGACTATTAAAGTGATACAAAAATTTACCTGAGGCTTCTGATTGAGGAACATGATTCGCTATTAAGATTTGGAACGCCATAAGTGTATCATCTTTCATCTCTGAATTGTACGCCACTGACCTGATGAAGCGTGGTAGAGATTGAGCAAAAGGTGCTATGGCAGTCTTAAGCTTCAGCTCCTTAACCGTCTGAAGGCAGTTCAGAATAGTTACCTCGTGAGTCTTGAAATTGATGCACATACCAACCCAATGATTTCTATCAATTTGGTAGGGGCAGTAGATACAAGCAATCTTTGTGTACCATGCCCGCCTGGATTTGACATAAGTAAGGGATCCCAATGGCTTTCTTCTTCGAAGGTTTTAGATACGCTAAATGGAGCTTTACTATTTCATTGATAAAACCGAACTCGACGAAGTCATACTTTTTTGGATCTTCTTTGTTTCTCAACAATTGATTACGGAAACAGTTAATTATAGTGTCAATGGCCTAGCAAAAAAGCACAAAGTAGACTGTTATTTTGGGGCAAAAGTAAACAGATACATTGATTATTAAAAAGTAGACGACTATGTATGAGTGGACGTTTAAAAATCTTACCAGTGGGGAAATTGAATATGTAAGGGACATGATTTCTTTAAATGTTTTCACTGATAGTTGAAGCCCGTTCCAGGTTGGAAATTGACTAACAAGGATAGATCCGAAATGTTATTAAGTATAACAAAACAAATAATGTCTTACTCACATGGGTTCTTCAAGCCTCGCTTTGAGAACTTCTATGTGTTGAAGGTTTGGTCTTGTGAACATCTTTGAGAGCTCCTCTGATTTTTCAATCTTTCTTTGCCGTTTCGCCGGGAGTACATAGTCTATCATAGAATTTGGAGCACCTCTTGGTCGGCCACTTTTACGTATTAGTGGTTGGGTATATGGCAATATTTTCTCTTCTTTTGTCTGGTCTTCTTGTGGCTGGTTTGAGGTCAGTTTTTTCTCTTCTTGTGTTAGACCAAGAGAAAAATCGGGAGCGGCGATATCAATTGGAGGAAGTACTTTCTGTTTACAGATAGAGAAAATGATTATTTAAGTACAAAGACTACAAGAAACTGACAAAGTTTACATTTTGTATGAACTTGATTAGCAGTTTGCGCATAATTCTCTGAGAAAGTTATTTTGAGCTCTGGTAGGTGTGCATTCTCCTCAATGGCCTGGTTATAATCATGAATACTTGATTATTAAAAAGTAGACAGATACTTGATTATTAAAAAGTAGACGATTATATGTATGAATCAAAATTGATGGTAAAATATTAATTTTTAGTAGTACACTATCTATTAATGGTAGTTATAAGAAATTTGTCGGCTTTTATTTTCATCTGCTAGTAAACTTGATAATCTAAAGTACATGAGTATCTAACTATGGTAGTTATATAAAAAGTAGTCTACTAACCTCTTTCTCGTTATTATCCACGGGCTTGTCAGACAATGGGTGTGTATTCTCCTTCATGGCCTGGTTATAATCATGAATACTTGATTATTAAAAAGTAGACATATACTTGATTATTAAAGAGTAGATGATTATATGTATGAATCAAAATTGATGGTAAAGTATTAATTGTTAATTGTAAGTAGTACATTATCTATTAATGGTAGTTATAAGAAAGTAGTCGCCTTTTATTTTCATCTGCTAGTAAACTTGATAATCTAACGTACATGACTATCTAATAATGGTAGTTATATAAGAAGTAGTTGATTAACCTCTTTCTCATAATTATCCCCGGGCTTGTCAGACAATGGGTGTGTATTCTCCTCCATGGCCTGGTTATAATCATTAATACTTGATTATTAAAAAGTAGACATATACTTGATTATTAAAACTTAGACGATTATGTATGAATCAAAATTAATGTTCGTTTAAAGAAAATTACCTCGTCAGTAGTAGGTCAAAAATCAGAAAGCACATAAGATATCGTGTTATTAGCGATAGTCGCTGCGTCGAGTACATCATCCCCATCCTTGCCATGCTGATGATCATTACCATCTTGTAAATCAAGTCCAACCTCCACAGACTTCCCATCCTCTCTAGTATTTCCAACCTCCTCATTCTTTCCATCCTCATAGCCATCATCATTAACAGCTTCATTCTTGTTTGCAGCATCAGATTCATTTGCGCGCCGCTTCCCGTTTGAGTCCTTGTCTTCGTTATATTAAGTTTGCTAACCCCAAGAGCAAACTTTGCTAGCGCTGATGCAACTTCGGTCCGTAGAAGGGCAAAATCAGCTTTAAAAGTATTGATCTCTTTTAGGACAATGGCATTGGCAGCAACCACCTTATGAAAAAATGATGACGCAGCAGAATCTGCTAATACCTCGACATTCACATCAGAATTCTGCACATTTGGGACCGTTGATGTTTGTGTCCTTGTTTTTTGTGCCTTTAGTGGTTTAATATTGTCACATGGCCTTACCCCGCCAGTCCATGAATTGATTGTGAAGATATCGCAATGATTTATTGCATCCATTAAGTTGTCAACCTGGTGGTCTTCTTCTCCATCCGAGAAGCTCATCTCTGTATCGTCAAACACATTGTCCTTGTCTTCAAGTATTGGTTTCACAACAACCTGTTACAAAGTGGAGGAAATAGTTGTCTATTAAAACCATATGAAATAGATGAATATTGTAAGATGTGTCTATAGTCGACTATTAATGAAATGCTTTATTTGTAGACTTATGTGTCACCGATAATAGTAATTGTAGTATACTATTTAGATGAAGGGGACATAGATGTCTATTATTTAAGGAATACATTATAAAATAGATGATTATTAATGAAATGCTTTATTTGTAGAATTATGAGTAAATGCTAATAGTAATTGTAGTTAACCATTTATATAAAAAGGAAATAGTTGTCTACTTGCAATTAAATTTATAGTTGGATACCTTGTGATCTGTGTCAAGAAACTTCACGTAAGGCATGGAGATGTTGATTGGCTTCTGAGCACCAGGCCGTAGTATTGGAACTTCATCTTCTTCGTCTTCATCATCCGCCAAACTAGGTTTTAGAGACTTTCCCTTCACATCCGTAGACAATATGATGGGAGCGCAATTTAATACAACCATATGTAATGCGTGTGTGAAGCCCTGAAACACACAAGTTGTTTGGCAAAATTTGACAAGGTAGCACACTTTTCATATACTTTCCATGGTCTGGTCAAACGACTTGCGACCCCAAGGGTAAGCAAGAAATGCGTCCAAATCTTTAACCATCCAAATGTGTTCCCCATTGATTTTAGTATTCTTAAAAGTAGGACAGAGAACTCCATCGACAAGCAAAAGACAAGCTAGCCTGAATCTTGTGTCTTTGTCTTTGTACGACCTGCCTAAAAGGGTGTTCAATATCCATTGCGGAGTTGCGTTCTTCTCTTTACCAACAAATTGTTGTGTGTACTTTTTTATTTTATCTTCATCAACTGGCGAAGAACCCGGTAATTTGGAGCAATCAAGACCCGTAGCAATAGCAAACTCTCTGATTGAGAAGCGAATTGGCTGACCCGCAAATAGACACCATATCTCCTACTTTTTTTCGTTACGAGTTGCCTAGACAACATGAAGTGTAGGAATCTGACGGAAGATGCGATCTTGTTAGCAGCTTCAATCAGTTGGCCGAATTGGGACTCTCTAAGCGTCTCCATGTGGTCATCTTCTAGTGCAAAGGTAATGGCGTCAAGATAATTAAGCTGAAAGTAGGTGTTGACCTTCTTATTTACAGGCTCATTGCCTAATTGGAAGAGCCTCTCTGGTAACAGACTCATTGTGTAGTCACTGGTAACATAAAACAGAAGGAAATTAGTAAGTATGAAATAGTCGACTATGAAATGGTAGGTAAAATAATTATTAATAGCTAACTATCTATGTAATAGGTACTAATCCACAAATGGGTAGATAACTATGTAGCGTTAATAGGTAACTATCTTTGCATACACCAAAGAAAATAAGTTTAAGAAATAGTTAACTAGTTTCATAGTGAGAAAATATGTTGTTTGAATCAAATGCGTGAAATCGATACACACTGACCTAGGGTTTAGGCATGCAATTTTTTTAAACGGCGGCAGTACTAATTGTGGAACTAGGGTTTATGAACTTACCCTAGAAGACCAGCGGCGAAAGTCCGGCGTTTGTCCTCGGTAGGCGATATCCGATGACGAGTCCGAAATTAGGTGAAGCGGCGCGCAAAAACAAGATAGACGATCATGTGGAAGTATGGCAGGTGCAACGATTAGGGTTTTCGGGGTTAAAAATTCAACAATGGAAAGAGAAGATTAAGCGAAGCAAAAGAGGAAGAGGAAAGAGAAGGAAAAAAACTAAACGTAGAAGAGAAAGAGAAAACGTTGTTTTTTTTGTTTTAATTTCGAAAAAATTTGTAGCAGTTATCGAGGCAGTTGTCATACTAAAAAAAAAAATGCAACGTTATTGATCTAAAAAAGTGATACTGTGAATATTATATTTTTATGTGAATATATAAGGAATAGTTGTCTATTGGATTATAAACCTTGAACAAATAAAACGATAGACGAACTACAAATGAAAATGTAGACAAATTTTTAAATAAAAACGATAGCCAAAATATAAATAAAAAGGTAGACAACACAACAAAAAACAAACTACAAATAAAAAGTTCATACAATTACGAAATAGTCTACTACTAATAAGAAGTAAAACATTTATGATAGTCTACTATAATCTGGGGACTACGATAAGGGTTAACTACGACATGAAACATTCAATTAGATTGAAAGGTGAATTCAATCCCTCAACAATTGGTACTGAATATAAAGGTAGCACTCCTCATAGCACAACATCGTGTGCTTCAAACCGCATTTAGGGAATTCATCTAAAACGTTGGACAGATTAAGTGGGCTATCACATCGCATATTGGTGATGGTATCCATGACCTCCTCCCCCATCTCGATCATGTAATTCATGCGGGATCTCCAGCCAACTACACGGTCTAACAGTTGGAGTGCTCTTGGATATTGACCATATGCGATGACCAATATTGCAAACATATATGTCGCATGATCTATACCCGCTTTAGAAGCCATGTTGAAATACCTAACAGCATCTTCAAGGTCAACGACAACTAGCATTCTGCTCAGTCCACACAGGTACAATGCCTTAGGATTACCTGATTTGATTGCCAGATCAAAGAAGACAGGGTAGCGATACATTAAGCTGGTGTCTTCAACAAAGTTAGATAGGTTGACCTCCCTCATGACAGATGGGTCCTTCAATGTTTCATTTAGCAACTTACACGAACATCCTAAGCGACAAGCGTCATTTGCAGATTCTCTTCCCACCCTTACTAGCACATCAACGAGTACATCTTGTATTTGGTGAAACACATTAGTTTGATGGGGTGTGGCATACAGTGGATTAGTTTCCATGTTTCTACCGAATTAGATAGTCAATTAGTCTCCATGTCGGTAAAATAGTCAATTAGTATAATGTGACTACACAATGAATGTATTTGTCTACTGTATTCATATTCGAGTATATGTAAACAACTACATATAAGAAGTAGTCAATTATATACAGAAGAAAAAACTACATAGATAAACAAGGGGCTAGTATGACAATAAAATAGCTAACTATCGTACTCCTTTATGCAAATAAAAGTATAGATAAAATATAGTAGTCAACTATATGTAAGCAACTATTATAGATAACTATGAAATAAAATATTGAACTACTAGACACCAACTATTTTAAAGAACACCATATTGAACATATGACAAAGAAAAGACGCCTAATTTGGGTCGAAGATGGAGTCTGAATTTCAGATCTATTCTAAACAGAGTCAGATCTAGTGTAAATCCATACAAATCAGAGCTACGTTGATCTATTCAATCTCAAGAAAAAAAAAAGGAAGTGTTTATACCTGGGAGATGGAGGAAACGACGGTGTGGAAGACGGATGCAGAATGTAAGGAAGCCGTCGATGAGGAAGACGGCTGGAGCCAGTGAGGAAGGCGTCGGTGGATAAGACGCCGTTTGAGAAGACGTCGTTGAGGGAGACTCCGTTGAGGAGGACCCCAGTGAGGAAGACGACGGCGAGGAAGAGGGAAGTGAGGAAGTCACATGTGAGGAAGACAACGAGGAGGAAGAGAAAAAAAATGAGGGGTTCGTTTATGGAAGAAATAGAAAAAGATTTGAATATGGAAGAAAGAGAAAAATATTAGATTATGGAAGAAATAGAAAATGTCAGAAGAGATGAAAAAATGATGCTAGAGATGAGTAGAATTAATATTGTGTAAAGTGGTTGAGGGGTTGTAATGTATTTTCTCTACCCTTACTTTTGAATAAAATAATATTTATTTATTTATTTAATTTGGCTCCAAATTTATGTTACCACACCTAATTTCCCTTTTTAAAACATTTTTTTTTATAAATGTGTATTTAAAAAAAAAAGAAATTATTGATTTTTTAGAAAAATATTGATGATTATTTATATGTTTTTTAAATGATTTAGTTTTTTTGTTTTTATTTTGTAGGTCTTATGGTAAATTCGATCGAGCATGTGGTCGCGGTTCGGGGCGATCGGGGCATAGGACCACTTCCGCAAATCCGAGTCCGAGCCCGCTGCCTCCGCCTACTATTCCAGACAGTCAGAGTGAAGCTCCTCATCCGCTCATTACCGTTGAGGAGCTAGTCCAACAGCCGGGACGAAAATTACTCAAAGTTCTCGATCCGAAGCTTCGTATTCCGGGATCTACGTGGTAAAGTTTTACTTTTCTTTCTATCTAATTAATAAAAAAAAATTAATTACCAATTTTTAATCATCGTTTGTTTGTTTTTATAGGTTTGGAATATCCGGGAATGGTATTAGCAAATCTGTTTTAAAGATGTTGCACTCCATCCTCGACAAACCGTACAAGAAATTCTCAGAAATTCCGGCAGACGAAAAAGACGTTTGGTTTCGAACGTTTGCGGTAAGTTCTTTTTTATGATTTATTTTGTTTTCTATATTATGAGAGTTTTTAACATCTTCAAACTTTTTTTTTGTAGCAATAATTTAATTGGAGCTCTACTGACACGAAAACGGTAGAGAATGCATTTCTAAAGGAGGCGGCCACGCAATTCTCCTGCAACATGTACGAGTGGAAGCAAGTGTGGAGAAAGGGTGGAGATAAGCCAAAAGGCTTGAACGCATCCGTGTACAAGGACTACATCCCGTATTGGGAGGCCCCCGAGACCAAAGCTCTCTCTGTGACTAACTCAGGAAATCGAAAGAGTCCCCAAGATGGGAAAGGGGTCTATGTCCACAACAACGGGCAACCAGCTTCAAAAAAATCGAAATCAAAATGGTAAGTATTTTTGTGTTTTTACTTATTTCTAAATTTCGTTTTTAATATATTTATTAGTAATTAACAGTTTTAGTTATTTTCTAGACGCAAGAAGACGGTAAACCTCCGAATCACCTGGATTTAATGGGGAGGACTCACACCAACAAGAAGACCAAACAAATTCAAGATGGTACCGCCAGGGAGATCGTCAAAAAGGTGACGAAAACGAAGGAAGACATCTTGAGGCAGAGATCGCAGGACGGCTCCACCAGTTCCAACGACCTCACTCGAGTCGAGATTAACCGCCTAGTGATTGGGGTAAGTAATAACTATATATTATCATTTCAATTTAGATAATTATTTGTTAAAATCTAATGTTTTGTATTTTTTTGTAGGAGATACCCGTTAAAAAAGGTTATCGGTCAGGGTTGGGTAAGGTTACGACCAGCGACGGTGAAACTTCTTCGGTCGGATTCCTGATGGATGAAGACATTATCCAGAAAAACGAAGAGCTCAAGGGGAAGATAACGGCTTTGGAGGACGAGCTCACGACTGAGAAATCAAAAAGATCGTCCATGGCAGATTTCATGAAATCTAAGTTCCCGGATTTCCTGCCGCATTTAGTTTGATTTCGTTTTTTTGTAATTTTCCGATAATTTCGAAAACTTTTAATAATTAATTAAATTTTTAAATACTATTTAATTTTCCATTTTCGTTTTTCAGAATTATTTATTTATTATTTTATATAATCATTTAATAAATTTAATAAATTAAAATATTTTTTTATTTTTAAAAATCAATAATATTATCCCCCTCTAAAATCTCTTGGAAAAAATTTCTGCGGAAATCCGCCGGGAAATTATTCTCCTCGGAAATCCGTAGAGAATTTTCCCTGAGGATTTTATTTTCCTTCAGAAATCTGTCAGGAATTTTTTTCCCGAGGGTTTTATATCCCTTCGGAAATCTGTCGGTAATGTTTTCCCGAGGGTTTTATTTCCTATCGGAAATCCGTCGGGAATATTTTCCGACTGTTCACAGGTTCTCAGAAACCCAGCGGGCTTTTGGCCTTCGAAAAACTGTCGGAATATTCTGACGGATTTAATTTTCCGAAGAGATAATTCTGACGCCTAAAATCTGTTTGTATTCCATCTAAAATAGTTGTTTCTGAGGGAATTCCAATGATTTAGGCCGCCGGTTATGGTTGTTTTTCTTGTAATGTGACCTAATCCTATTATATAAAGTTGGATCCCTCGACGTGAACTTGACACGTAGGATAATTTTCACTCACGAGATCCTGACATTTGTCACAATTAATTTAGATCTTGACATGTGTTAATTTAATAAAAAAGTAAAAAATCAATTTAAGTAAATATTAAAAAATTGTAAATTAAAAAAAAAAATCTTATTATATAAAGTTGGATCCCTCAACGTTAGCGTGACACGTAGGATAATTTTCACTCATGAGATTGTGACATTTGTCACAATTAATTTAGATCTTAACATGTGTTAATTTAATTTTTTTTTAAAGGTAAAAATTATTTAAAGTAAATATTAAAAAATGTAAACTAAAAAGGCAATCTTACAACAACGAAAAAAACAAGTATAAGTAGTGACAAAAAAAAACTTATCTTATTATAGAAAGCAGGCAAAATTATAACTCACGAGATCATGACATTTGTCACGGTTGTTATTTTAGATCTTGACATGTGTCAATTTAATTAATAAAGTAAAAATAAATTAAAATAAATATTAAACTAAAAAAGGCAATCTTAGTAATGAATTAAAATAAATATTAAAAGGTGTAAAGTAAAAAGACAATCTTACAAAAAAAAAATAATAAGTACAAGTAAGAATAACTTATAATAAAGGAAAGTGACAAAAAGAAGCTTAAAACTTTATAATTTACAACCACGATCAAACTTAAAAAAGGAAAATTATAAATATACTCTAAATTTAAAAGAAAAATTATTAATAATTGATTTAAAATCGATTCCTAATACTAAAAAGTAAATGGAAAAAGTAGTTATGTTTAGATTATAAAAAATTAAACAAAAATTATAAAGAAAAGGAATAGATTAATAAAAAAAAAACCATATTTATAGTTTAAAATAAATAAATAAAACAATAGATTACAATCATAAAAAGAAAAGGAATAAAATACAAATTTTATTTAAAAACATATTTCAATTTAGAATTAGGAAATTAAACAATAGATTACAATAATAAAAAGCTAAAGTTTTAAAAAAGGAAAGAACAATTAGTAATTCTTAAAAAAATCACACA
>PKML01013957.1:248096-281721 GCA_002933935.1 Eutrema yunnanense | reverse complement strand
CATAACACTTTCGAGATGATCTTATACCCCACATTACACAAACTTATAGGTCTTAATTCCGTCATACGAGTTGGTCTTCCCGTCTTTGGTATTAGGCATATGTTAGTCATATTCAGCCTTTGATCAAAGGAACCCGTTGTCAGAAAACCGTTTACCAGTTCTACTACATCTGCCTTTATTATATGCCATGATCTTTGAAAAAATAAAGCCGTCATTCCGTCCGGGCCCGGAGCCTTCTCTGGATGCATCATGAAAAGTGCTCTACGAACTTCCTCTTCCGTGGCCATTGCCGTGAGCATATCATTATTTTGTTCTGAAACTAATGCTGGAATCTCACTGAGGGCCTCCTCAAATTTCGTCGGTGAAGTGGTTGTGAATAATTCCTCGAAATAGTTTACCGCTACTTGTTCTACATCTTTGTCCGAGGTAACCCAAGCTCCTGATGCATCGTGTAGTCCCGTGATTTGATTTCTCGCCCTGCGTTTCTTAACTTGCGCGTGGTAAAACTTTGTATTTCTGTCCCCTACTGTTTCCCATAAGGTTCGACTCTTCTGTTGCCAGAATAATTCCTCATCCAGATAAGCCTCTTTTAGTTTCCTCGTGATATCCATGAGTTCCTCGTTTGTACTATTATCATCATTTTGGATTTCCTCTAATGCTTGTTGTACATCCCTAATTTTCTCTTTGCCATATGGCAAATTGTTTTTCCGCCATTTTGAAATTTCTCTCCGGCAATTCTTTATTTTCTCTATAAAGAGAGTCCCGCTTCCCGCTGTGTTAATTTCCCAGCCCTTTGCTATTGTTTCCATAAGACCATCCCGCCCAATCCACCGTTTATCGAACCGAAACTGACCCCGTTTCCGGGATATTTTGTCCTCTATAGTGGCGACAATCGGCCTATGATCCGACCCAATCATTGCTAAATATTCTACGAATGAATAAGAGAATATCTCATGCCAATCCTCGTTTGCTAAGGCCCTATTCAGTCGACACAGCACAATTTTCGAGTTTCGTCTTCCTCGCCAAGACATTGTGTTACCCAAACATTGAAATTCTAGAAAACCGCAGTGTTGTATCATCAGGTTAAATGACATAAAGGAGGAAGCGGGTCTTAAATTGCCTCCTTGTTTCTCGTTATTCCCCGTAATTTCATTTAGGTCACCTATTATAAACCAAGGATCCGCTCTTGTTAGACTCGTCCGTGTTAACCGTTCCCAAACTTGGTCTCTCTTTTTTGGTATCAGATCACCATATATAAATGATAAGAATACTGTTTTCCCTTGCATTGTTGCCTCGATATCAATTATTCGATTACTTGAGTATAAAACTGTAACATTAAACGAATCATCATAATATAAAGCTAGTCCTCCGCTCGCACCACGAGGCTCGACCGTGAACAATTTATTATAACCGAAATGAAACTGAAATTTTTGCATAAAAGAAAAATCTTGTTTGGTTTCTGAAAGAAACAAAAACTCGGGTTTATGTTTCTTCCACACCTCCCTAAGATAACCTATTGTATACTTATTCCCAAGTCCCTGGCAATTCCAACTAAGGATTCTCATAAATTAACCAATATGTAATGTTTTTTGCTCCACCTTTAGGATTGAAGATCCATTTGAAACCACTTGACCTAATCCATCTTCTAGACGACCCGAAGTAATTCCGCTATCCTTCCAATGTAATTCCGTTCTCATAACGCGAGAAAGATTCTTTTGTAGTAAGAAATAGATATCTAAAATGTTATTATAAATAAAAGAGAAACCGCCATAGAAACGACACTGTACAACCGAAATAACATTAGTAGGTCCCAAAAAAACCTGAAAATTAAAACCCACTAGATCCACCCGGCCCCATATCTCATCTTGTCCCGAGGCTATTGTGGCTATCATGTCAATCGTAAACTCCAAAGATTGCCAACATCGTCTCCCATATTCCTTTATTTGTATGGAAACTAACCATGGAGACTCACTAGATTCACCCGGCCCCCACGGGTTAGAGGCGCCCAGCATATCCCCAAAATTGAGGTTTTCACCGTTTTCACCGTTTCCATATTTCTTGTTTCGGAACCGTTTGCAACCCAAAGAACCGAAGAAATCATGGGCCCCCATCAAAACCACCCATCTCCAAGTCAGATCTTGGCTAGAATCAACCTTAAAATATTCTTTTATTTTCTTGAAGACCAACCATTGAATATCAAAAAACACCGAAAACTCAATCACTAAAAACAGAGATAGGACTCCCTCTTCATCATTACCGATGTCCTCACTGAAAACCCAGTGACACCGGAAGAAAAACAATTGGTTAAGAGTGAAGGACAATTGTTTCCCTTGTATTTCCAATACAATACCAATTGATCGATTATTTGGTAGTAAGAACTGGGTTTCAAGATTATTATTATTAATAAGATCAAGCCTCTGCAACTCCCATATACACCCGTTTACCCTGCTGATCCTCTGTGTAATCTCCGCCATCTGAGTACAATATTCCTCACTAATACCCATCCGGAAATTATCATCCATGATCCGAGCTTGATTCCACGTATCTTCCCCGAAACATACTGTCTTGAAATTTCGTGATGCTACTTCCAAATTCCACTGATCAGATTCGAAATTTGAATCCGTATACATCACACTTAGCCTCAGTCTCTCCGTGAAAAACGCAAACCCCTGGATCCGAATCAATGTTATCCGATTTGGTTTCCTGTGAGCTTCTGATTGAATGCTAACCTGTAATATACCTTTGGCAAGTGTAGCAAAGATATCATCAGATGCCGTAAATCCCCGCGCTACCCCAGGATTGAGTTTTTGAAACACCAAATCAACCATCAAATCCCACCAAAACCGCAAGTCCACCACATCGGGCCGTATCTTTTCGCCCAACAACGATATGAGAATCTGTAGCTCCCCGAAACAGGAAAGAGCATACCTGAAAGCCCATAAGGAATGACGAAACCGAGCAAGACCGAATCTACAACCATAACCGAAACCATAATCTGCCTCCGCTGACCATAATCGGATCTGTAACTCTCTAATCCGACCATACTCTTCCCTTATTGAGGCTGCGACCGAAAGAAAAAAGATTATCCGCCGGAGCCAGGGAGGATCGAAGCTCATCCTCAAGGTCCTTGAGTCGCCGCCGCCATCGCTAGAGAGAGCCTTGAGGGTTAAAAATTACAAAGAAAAAGTATGAATCAACAGTTGCAAAAATTATGTTGCAATATCAAATTTTTTTTGTAGTGAGAGATTGTTTCAAAACCAGATCGAAGTAAGCTATTTTTTTTTTCACGGATTATAAAATATTAAATTACAAACCCGCATATATGCGGGTACTTATCTATTAAGTTTGTTTATAATTTACAACCACGACCAAACTTAAAAAAAAGAAAATTATAAATATACTCTAAACTTAAAAGGAAAATTATTAATATACGATTTAAAATTGATTCATAATCCTAAAAAATAAATGGAAAAAATAGTAGTTAAGTTTAGATTAAGAAAAATTAATCAAAAATTATAAATAAAAGCCAAAGTTAAAAAATTCATATTTTAGTTTAGAATAAAGAAATTAAACAATAGATTACAATCTTAAAAAGAAAATGAATAAAAGCCAAATTTTATTTTAAAAAAACATATTTCAGTTTATAATAAGATAATTAAACAATAACTTACAATCCTAAAAAGCCAAAGTTAAAAAAAAAACAATTAGTAATTCTTAAAAAACCCACAAACTTAAATTGGAATACAATCCTAAAAACAAAAGTAATTCTCATTCCCCACATCTAGATAGCCAAATCGATAATTTTTCAATTTCACAACCAAACAAACTTACATAACATTTTTTGTCCATAACATGCATGTAATCTTTTGTCTAATAGAAGTAATGATTACGTAAAGAGAAAGTTCATGTTACGTAAAGACAAAAGCTTGATCGCGCCACATATCAAGCCAATCGATCAGATTCTGACATGTGTAAAAGAAATTTCCAAAAAAAAAATACAATTAGTTTTTGACACATAATATTAACAATAGAATGATAAATTTATAATTGATTCATAATCCTAAAAGGTAAAATTACTAAACAAAAAATAAAAATAAAAAGGTAAATTTATCCTAAAAGCCAAAGTTGATTAAAAAGAAAAATTAATAATTAATAATGGAAAAAAAAATTGATTAATTACAAAAAAAACTTAAAAATTCGGAAAATTTAATAACCGATTGATAATCTTAAAACGTTAAGTTACTAAAAAATATATTTAAAAATTTTATAAAAGAAAAAATAATTATATAAAAAGAAAAAAAAATCCTTAGTTTTTCTATTTATATTTAAGAAATAATTAATTATTAATCATAAAAGGAAAAAATTATAATTTCTCACATCTATATAAACCACAATTTGGTAGTAATTGCACACCAAAAAAAATTAAAAATTCAATAATCGTATCCTAAGATATTTACTGCATATGCTTCACCAAAATTTTCCTTCAAAGTATATATTTATTTCATCGAAAACTTTGTTTCTAAATTTACGTATTATATATTTTCACGGTTTATCTAATTTTGTTTTCCATTTTTTCGGTTTTAATTTTTTTTCCCACACGTTATAAAATATTAAATTACTAACCCGCATATATGGATACTTATCTAGTATTAAATAAAACTAATTGAACACTGCATGTGATTACAAATGTCATTAGAGAGAGTCATACTTCTACTACCAGTTTTTTTTTTGGTCATAATTTTGGATCACAACAGGCCGGCCCAATATCCAAACACTCTCATACATGGAAGGCAGGTGGAGTCGAATTCGATACCACTAAGATGGCAGTAGATATGTGACAATTAGTGACACACTTGCTCTTTCTTTATTTAGGTTAGTCATGTAAGGTAAAATAGTTGTTTGACGCTCACACATGAATCAGTAGGCCTAGGCATTCGGTCCAAACCGAAAAAAACCGAATCAAAAATTTTGGTTTTCGGTTTTACTTCGGTTTGGACATCTAGAAGGGGTGGGCATTTTAACCGAACCGAACCGAACCAACCGAACCAAACCGAACTCAACTCGATCCAAACCAAACCATAGTTAATACCCAACCATTTGGTTGAAGTTTTTCTCAACCCGAACGGTTCGGTTTGGTTCGGTTTAAAACCGAACCGAACCGATAAACCAATGATATGGTGATAGTTTTATATTAATGATATAAGCCTATAATGAGTCATATAAGAGATGAATAAACATTAACTTGTATAATTAGCTTATATTTAAGTTATTGACTTGTTGTATATTCATTTTAGTGGCATGGAAAGACAAAACCATTAATTTTTTAATTTTTTTTTTTATTTTGATTAAGTGGAATACTTTCAGTTTGGTTTTAAGATTTTAGGGAATGATTTTTTTTATGACTTCGTTTTGTTTACGTTTCGTTAGGATTCTTGTTTTTATAAGTTGATTTTTTTAAAACCGAACTAAAACCAAACCAAAGTACAACCGAACCGAACTAAACCAAACCGAACTAAACCCAAACCGAACACAAACCGAACCAAACTTATTTCGGTTGAGTTCGGCTAGAGTTTTATTCAACCCGAATTAACCGAACCGAACCGAACCCGAAATTAAACCGAAATGCCCACTATCAAAATACTTTCGATTTCTCAGTTTGGCTCGGTTCGGCACCTCCAAACCGATCGGTTTTTTCATATGCTTGAGGCGTTACTAAATCATCTTCGGATCAGCCACTCAGCCAGTCTAGACAACATTATCAACTCTTATTTAGCCATTTTTCCTAATCCCTTAGAGAATAAAACTCAAAAGACAGGGACACAATATAAGTAGAAATTAGGATTAAACCTCAACATACTAGAACAACTTTTCATAACCTGGATCAAAAACACGATTCTAGAGCCACCTCTTATTTATTACACTCTACAAAACACAACCATAAGTCAAATCCAGCTCACTCGTTTTTTAAGGGGCCAAATTCAAATCCATATATCGGAGGTGCAGTCTCCACCGGGATATCTCATTTCATGGGCAAGCGCAGGACCGTCTGGCTCATCACCAAAGTCGACAAAGAAATCAGGGTTTATGGAGAGACCACCTTTCTCTGTATCAACATCAATCTGAATTATGTGTGAGCCTTTATCCATGAGTTCCGGGTAAAACTGCCGGTCCCATGCGCTAAACAGCGAGTTTGTCGCATACAATCGTTTCCCATCGAGGCTCAACTGAATCATCTGAGGTCCTGCGCGTAGAGATTTCCCCTGAAAACACAGAGAAAGCAAAAAAAGTAAACAGCTTGTAGAGAAAGCAAAAAAAAACTAAAATGCTCTAAAAAGATTGCATTTTCTTTTTGGGTAAAGCAAACCTTGATCTGAGGAACATCGAACTGGTAAGTGTTGCCGTCTTCTCCAATAGCCTTAACAGGACTGCCCTTTTGTAGTAATCCTCCCACCCAAATTTGTCCGGTTAAAACAGGGTTTTTAGGGTCCTCGATGTTGTACTGACGAATGTCTCCATGAAGCCAGTTCACAAAGTAGAAAAACCGGTCATCGAGGGAGATCAAGAAGTCGGTAATAAGCCCCGGCATTTCTGGAAGAATCCAGTTTTCTACTTTCAATGGTTTGACTGATATAACAATCTACAAAGAAAACAGTTCGAATTGTTTTTTTAGTCATAGATTTGAAGGAACAAAAAAGCGGTAAATGAAGAAAAAGATTCAGAAACTACACTTGCCTCATGGCTCCATGTGTCATCACTGTTCTTGAAAAATCTGATCATATTACTTGACAAGGCACTCCCAACATACCCTGTATCTTTAGACGGATCATGCAAGAATCTAATCTGCAACAACCACATACAAGATTAGATTAGATCATCACATTTTATGTAACATGTTGGGAGTGAGTAATGTTACTACCTCAAGAGGTAAGAGACCAGTATTTCCAAGGTCAATAATCTGTTTCATTTCACCTTCTGGCCATTTATAAACATGTAAATGACTTCCATACAAGCCATCAGCAACGTGCTGGAGATTGAAACCTTTGGAGAAAGCTTTAGGTGCTCCCCAAGAAGTGCTGATCATCGTCTTGAAACGAGGTTGGTACCAGAAATCATACCCAAACAAAGGACCGTGTCCTGGTTTGTCCCACCTGCCTTTGACATTGAAGTCAGAGTCAAGAAGCAGAAACCCGTTCCCTTTTGCGTTTCCTTCTTTGTCACCAAGGCAAGAAACCAACATATCTCCCGAGGCGAGGCAATGAGATGTGTGTGGAAACGCCAATCCTGTCTTTTCAGCAATCTCTTTAGGCTCTACGACTTTATACAAAGACGGAGCCTTTGGGTCAGTCTTTGTGTCGATTGCATAAATGCGACCAGATCTTCATCAAAACAAGAAGAAAAAAAACTTAACTTTAGTCATCATCTAGAGATGTGAGGGTTGAAAGGAAGGGTGGATCAAACAAGGATCTTACATTAAGCCTGGTAATACGAGGAAACGTCTATCAGCAGAAGGATCACCATGGCAAGAGCTGCAAGAGTTCCAACCAGTGTGATGAAGCTCATCGCCTATGTAAGGCATTTTCAATCTGTGAATGACGCTTGAATATGTTGGTGAGCTTGGATCCACATCTACCGTCGCCAAGTAGTCCGGTTGCTCTCTTCCCGTTCCTTAGAAACCCATTCAAACAATTCAAAATGTATTAAAATACAGAGGAATCAAGATTTTCCAACATTTATCATTAAAAGACAGTAATTAGACTCATATGATAAACATATTTTAATCCTAATAATCTCACATCCGAAAGTGAAATGGAACCTAGAATAATATATAAAGGACAGGACAAATCCAACGACTGTCACTTAATTTTGAGTTGGAGGCCTATGAAACTCACAAAATCTCTAGGATCTAGCAGAGGTTCATTTATGTTAAAAGCAAGATTCATTTAGAAAATACTGAGGAAGACGTTGAATAAAAATAGGTAGAAAGATGGTGAAAATCAAATGTGTACCGGAGTAGAGGGCGGTGACGTAGATGAGCTTTTCCCGTGGACCGAACATGGCGGCGAGAGGGGTCGGGTAACCCGGACCGGACTTGCAACAACATTTCCCTCCGCCATTGCTCACAACAGTCGCCAGTACTGTCTCGGTCGCCATCTCTCTTTATCTTTAACTATGTGGAGGTTGTGAAGTTACACGTCTCTGAGTAAAACGCAAGCACTAGCACTCGTGATTTATAAGTGGGAAGCTTTTTGCTGTAAGTGAGTAAGCTCGATGGTGACTTGTGTCGTTGTTATCTTTATGTCTATATATAGAGCATGTGACACCAAACAATATTCTTTTACTAATATTTTTTGCTAAGAGTGTTTAATTGTACATTAATGAGTTTAAACAGAGTTCACTACTGAGTTTAATGTACATTAATGAGTTTAAACAGAGTACATTAATGAAGTCGTTTAGCAAGTTAAGAAGTTGTCTCAACATTCAACAACTAATACTGTAATACATACATCACTTAAAAAGTTAAAATAGCTCAAACAGTGAAACTTAATTTACCGGTTAAACCATGTTCTGCATGATACGGTTTAATGGTTTATAATAGTAAAAGAAACCTCACTTGTCTCGTGACCATTCTTGAAATTCTGTTATGAATATTCTTGAAATTCTGGAAATATATGACATACTTGTTAAAAAATTAATTATAAATGATATGTTATTAATTAATCTTGATGTTTCCGTTATTTTATTATTCCATTAGTCTTCCATGTCATCAAATTTCTTTGGATAAAGTTTTACGGTGTTTTCTACCGGGTTGACCGGATCAGCCGATAGGGTATATATAAATAAAAAGTTCAAGGTGTTACTATAATCGTGAGTTAATTAGTAAGTGAATGAGTTGTTTTGTTCTCGGATAATACAGTTACACTTCACATTGCCAAAAATCATGTATTTCACGAACGAACGAAACATATTGTGTTCGACTGTTATACAGTCGGAAAAATAGTTGAAGATGACTATCTAAAAGACTAAAACTACTTCATGTTCGAACAGAATTGCAAGTCGCGGATGTAATAACAAAAGCTTTATATCCAGGACAATTCAAGACCTTTACTGGCAAGATGAGAGTTTGATGCATCTTCACTCCATCATTAATCTACTAAAACTAGTTTTTCAGCATTTTATAATTATTCTATAGAAACTTAATCTAGTTTAGTTTTTTCCGCTAACAATTGCTCCATATGTTTCACAAACAATGTCATTTTAACACATTTCATACATATTAAGAAAATTATTAAAAATTCCATATTACCCCTTATTAATACACTAAACAATTTTCTCTCTCTAATTAATACATTAAAACACTAAGGTTAAAACTGTAATTTTGTTCAAAATTATGCATTGAAAACATAAAACAACATCTTTGTGAAACAAAAATAAAATCTTAAAATGATATTCTTTGTGAATCGGAAGGAGTATTAAGTTATTTTGTTATTCATTTGATATACCAATCAACCGGGCCGGCTTTGGACAGAGCGAGTTGAAGTCTGGGCCTAGAACCCCCATTTTTTTAAATAAAAATTAAGGTTCCCGTATTTTTTTTTTTTACCAAAAAAAAATAAAAAATTTATTTGCCAATATAAAACGAAGGCCCCCATTTTATTTTTTGGCTTGGAGCCTCCCTATTTCAGGACCTGCCCTGCCAATCAAGGTCGTTCTCGTTATATTTACACTTGTGAGAGTATGAGTGTGAGTACACCAATTTATTAGGATAAGTGCACGTTGTTACTATATCCGTGAGTTGGTGAATGATATTTGAATAAATGCACGTTACTAAATTCATTGAGTTGGTGAGTTGGTGAATGATATTTGATTACAACAGTGACTCTTTTGTTGTTATCCAAATAATATCCATCACGCATGTGAAGTGAACTCTCGGGGATACAATTCGATTTTCCGTGACTCTCTTTACTATAACCAATTCCAAAAAATCTGAGCAATTTTCAGAAAACAAATGTTACAAGTTTACAACAAAGAAACTGGACTTTACCAGAAGTCATTGCAGGAGCATTTTCCTCCTTTAAAATGATGATATCTAGTTGCATCTCGGACTATAATCTCTCTTCCTGTAATCTCACTTATATGTTTAAGAACAACATGGCAATCTCCACAAACCCTAAGGTTTTTCACAATCCGTATCGGAGTTCCCTGAACGCCCTTAAGCAACCCGTACGCAACAGCGGATCGCTCGCTATGCCAAAACAAAAGCTTTTCTTTCTCTTGCTCATCCATGTCGTGTAAGATCCAACTCGTATCAGGAACATAACCGTTTCTTCTTCTCATTTCTTCCTCCAGCTCCTTAAGCAATCCAAAGATCTCTTCTTTTAGAGGATGAGATGTTTCCCCCGCGTAAAACACTTCGGTTTCTTTCCGGACCTCCACGCTACTGTACCCTGGATCTTTTCTTACTTCCATGTCTCCTAGTTTCCTTCTTGCTTCTGATACTTTTCCCCACAAAGAGGCACTTGCGTAGAAGTTTGATACAAGTATATAAGTTGACGGATCTTTCGGTTTAAAGCTGCGTAAGAGATGATCAGCGATTCTTACACCCATTTGACCTTTTCCCTGGCGCTTACAAGCGCTAAGCAAAGCAGCCCAAGTTGGTTCATCCGGGGGAAACGGCATTGTATGAATTAAGTTCTCAGCTTCATCAAGGAGTCCAGACCGACCAAGAAGGTCCAACAAACATGTAAAATGCTGCAAGGACGGACGAATCCCGTAGTCCTCGGTCATTGATTGGAAAAGCTCACGGCCTTTAGACACAAAACCGACATGGCTACACGCGTATATCAACCCAACAAACGTGACCTCATTGGGCTTTACACCGTGAGAAACCATATCATCATACAAGGCCAATGCATTCTCAGCCCGCCCGTGCTGAGCCATTCCAACTATAAGCGATGTCCACGAAACTACATCTCTGTGTCGCATTCTACTGAAAATATCCTTTGCGGCTATAACGTCGCTGCATTTAGCGTACATATCGATAAGGGCGTTGCTAATAAACACACAAGAATCAAATCCTAGAGCGATAACCAAACCGTGAACCTGCCTCCCTGCTATCGAAGCTGCCAAATTAGCACATGCGCCAACAATGCTCGAAAGGACTAAAGGATCCAAGATGTCGACTCTTTCTCTCCTCATTTCAGTGAATAATGAAAAAGCTTCAAGCCCTTTCCCACTCTGTACAAAACCAGAGATCAATGCAGTCCAAGAATACAAATTCTTGGCTGGTAATTTCCTAAAAAGCTCCAAAGCCTCTTCCTTTCTACCGCTTCTAGCGAATCCAGATACCATGGCAGTCCATGAGATTGTGTTTTTCACTCTTATAGAATCGAAAACCGCTTTGGCAATATCGGGTGAATCGCATTTGGCGTACATATCAACCAGTGAAGACTTAACAACATCATCATGAGAATACTCAGAGACTATGAAATGGCAATGAACTTGCTTCCCGTGCTTAATAGATCCTAAGTTAGCACAAGCCTTAACAAGCGCCGAGAACACGAAATCGTCCGGACGCAACCCACCGCTAGAAGTAAACACTGAGAGCGTCTTACCGGAGAGATTCGATTGATTAAGAGCTGTGAGAACAGAGGCCCAAGCGATGTGGTCTCTGTGAGGCATTTCGTCGAACAACTTGAGAGCATGAAAAGCGGCGCCGCATTTGCCATAGACATTGACGAGCGTGTTGGCCAAAGGGCAACATTGAATGATCCCGAGCTTGAAGATTTGAGCATGGAGGGCTTTTGAAGTGTTTAGGGTTCGATTCCTCGCGCAGAGCTTGAGCTGATGAAGATAGCCAGGGATAAGCATTCATCAGCTGTTGTCGCTTTCTGGTTTCAAGAGAGATTGTATTTATGTCCCTATTGATTTATTATGTTAAACACAAACATCTAAATTACAAATATGACCTTCATTGGATTGTTGTTACGTATAAAGATGATTAGAAAAATAATATAAAATCTAAAGGGTTGATTCTGGTATACTACATCTAGTATACAGCTTCCTCGATATACACCATAGACTTTTCGTTTTTTTTTTTTTACACACTCCGAACAAATTTGTTCTTTCCTAAGCATCACAAAATTAACATTTTCTTATAATTGCAACATAGCGACTAGAAATTGTGATTGAGTTTAATAAATCGGTAATCGCATTTAAAAACCCACGTTTAAGATAATCCGATCCGTTTAACCCCTAACCCGACTCGAAACCAAACTTAATGAAAAATCAAAATCGATTTGGGGACATAATTAGGGTTCTAAAGACTGAGAGTCCATGTTTTCTTTTCTGCGACTAACAATCAAGAGTGTCAGTGAAATTAGAGGTTTGTTTATGGGTTGATGATGGTGATCTCTAATCAACCTAGTCACGTTTTCTAAAACTCTTTTTGTTGTATGTGTAGTCATTTGTAAGGATTTACCATCATGAATATTCATCTTGATTGTGTGATTCGGTTCTATAATTCTATTATTGAAATAAGAACTACTAAAATCTTGGATAAAAGTGGGAATAAGGGAAAAGGAAATCGCTTTATTGGGTTTTACTAGAACAACAAATTTACTCTAGTCAATGTTTGGAATAATCGTTTATGTTATCTTCTTGACCTTTACAAAGTATCGACCAGAGAGAAAAAAATCTCCAAATAACTCTAAATCCAAACACAAAAACAAAGAAAAGAGGTAAACAAACCTTGAGATTTCGCTGGGAACAAATATTGATGAAATCTCTCTTTCTATTCTTTTTTGAGAAATTTTAAAATATACCACTTTGATGATACCGCTTTTCAAAAGTACAATTGATATTTATTTTCAAAAATACAACATCATAAATTTGTTTATAAAAATTTAAATTTATAAGGGTTTATAAAACATGTTTAAAAGGGTTAAAAACATGTTTTATAGAGTTTTATAAGGTTTTATAAGGTTTATAAACCCTTATAAATTTGAATTTTTATAAACGTTTATAAATTTGAATTTTATAAACCTTTATAAATTTGGTATTTTTGAAAATAGACATCAATGAAATGTACTTTTGAAAAGTAGTATCATAAAAGTTGTATTTTTGAAATTTCCCCTTCTTTTTCTCTCTCGTATTTAGAACCCTAATTATGTCCCAAAATCGATTTTAATTTTTCATTAAGTTTGGTTTTGAGTCGGGTTAGGGAATAAGGTTACGGGTTAAACGGGCCATATTATCTTAATCATAGTTTTTAAACGCGATTACCGGTTTATTAAACGTTTCAATCACAATTTACAGTCGCTATGTTGCAATTATAAGAGAATGTTAAATTCGTGATGTTTAGTAAATATTAAATTTGTTCAGGGTGTATAGAAAAGAGACAAAAGTCTAGGGTGTATATCGAATAAGTTGTATACTAGATATAGTTTACCATAGTCAACCCAAATCTAAAACCTTTTTTAAAATGTTCAATTCTTATTTTATTTTTGTACATTCTTATAGAGTAAATGATTGGGTTCATTGTTTAATTAATAAATTAACACTAATTATATATTGGGTAATTTTTTTTAAGGAAATTGTTTTGAAATTTGAAAAAAAAATACTTTTATTTGAATTTTATAATATGTCTAACTCGTGATTATAGATAGAGTTATCAAACAGAATAATTTATCTATTTAACCCGTTTTGTAGTTAACTAAAATATTATTTCGGCTAACCCGCAAAAGCTATAATCTTCAAAACATAACTCTAATATGCACCGTTTAATGACTCTATTTTTGTGATTAGTTCACGAACTCTTTAAAAAAAATCAATTTTCTTGTGTAACTTTTTATAAAATTAGTAAAATATTTTTTAACTTTTATTTTGATATATATTCAAATAAAATATAATAAAATATAGTAAAAAATATAGTAAAATTTACAAAACATGTAATAACTTATAAAACAAAGTCCAATTTTAAAAATGTCTTCTTAAATAATATTATAGAGATACATCAACAATAGGAACAAGACTAATCAAAATGTTGTTAAATGTAAAGTTGATTGTTATTATTCATTCAAAATTATCTTCTTGATACTTAATCGTGATAATTGTGTTCTTTTATGTGTAACTACTTAACCGTAGTATTGTTTTAATTGAGTATTACTAATCGATGGTAAGAGATAATATAAAAATTAGTTCTCTCACATATCTCAATATTCACTATCACTATTCACTAGCAAAAATCTATTTTGCTCTTATGTTTTTAAACTAATTACATATTTTTCTTTTTCTCTTATCAAACTCTCTTCGATCGACGAGAAAAGAGGACGAAGAAGAAGAAACAATAAAAAGAAAGAAGAACGGTTGAGGTTGGTGAAGGTGGAAGTGGAGGTTGGTGATAGTGTCCGTGACAACGATGGCGACAGTTGGTGACAATGATGGGGTGACGACGATGACGGTGGTGACAACGGTGACGATGGTGGTGGAAACGGTGACGACGGTGGTGGAAACGGTGACGACGGTGATGGTGGTGGAAACGGTGACGACGGTGATGGTGGTGGCAGTTATAGTGATGGTGACGGTGGTGGAAACGGCGACAGTGGTGGTCGTTGGTGTTCAATTTCAATTTTTATGGGTTTTGAGGATTTTATGTGTTAAGTTACATTGAAGTTAATCAATAACAAGGTTAGGTAATGAGTTATCAGTATAATTATGTATAACTTTGTTACGATAAAAAAAGTTAGTTTATCAATAACACAATTTTTTTCTATGATATGATAATTAGGTTAACACGGTAATTTTTTATATTTTCATATTTCATAATTTATTTGATATGATAACTCAATGAACACGATAATTTATGATATGTTGAATTATCATATCATTAATTCATAATTTTAAATTGATATATATATTTCATATTGTGTATGATACGATAATTGAATTAACATGATAAACATAAGGTTAACACATAACATATAAACTTATCGCGATATCATCTAGTTATCATGTTAACCAAATAGTTAACAACATGCTTTCTGATGATGAATAGTAGTCATCGACTTTAGATGAACAGTATCGTTGGTCGTTTGATGAATAGTATCGCCGGCTTATTTCTGTCGGAAACTGAGTTTTCAGGCCAATAGCATTAATGTAATTGTTTAGAATGAAAATGATATTTTTTGTTTAATATTGTTTTCTCTTTCTTACTTACCTAATTTATAAATTAACATTACTATCTATCTAATTTATGAATCATCCATTAATATTAGTTAAATATACTCTTTTCAATTTCATCAAAAATATTAGTAGACACAATTCTACACTTTAAACTTTAAACATGTATCATTTTTACATAGATTGTCCACTAGGCTAATAACATACATTTTATTACGATATTCAAAATTATTAATAGTAACATCAAGTTCATTCATGTTATTTTCAAAAATGAATTCATCTAATTTTTTTGATATAGCATCATTTGAAGAATAATTTTTTTTTTTGAAAATTATGGATTAAAAAACTCTCTCTATAAATTAATAAATATTAATTTATCAATTAATTAATATCTCTATAAAATAATAAATTTTTAAGTTCGGCATTATTAACTTTTAGAAGTTTTACAGTATTTAATAAATTGGCAAAATTCAAACAAGAAAAATAAATAAATTGACAAAAATAAGTAAAACATAAACAAAACATGAGCAAAGTATTATAAAAAAATTAAAGGAAAAAACACAAAATGACAGACATAATGATTATCAAAATAATTGATAAATGTTCAATTTCTTACAGCATGAGTGTTTTATGTCTGAAGAGTTTCCAATGTCCTAAAACTAAGTAGCAATTTAAGATTGATATGCATATATGAACCATGTTCTGAACATCTCATGTTTGTTAATTCAACACTTTTGTCAGTTTTTTTGTTTTCTTGAAGTTTCTCCTGGTCTCCATATAAACTGTGGCAAAAATGAAGTAACAATCAATGACATTACATATGAAGATGTCAACTATAACATGCATCTATTGTTCTACGAAAGCTCTCTCAACGGATAGGTATCGAGCAACACTGGAATATTTATGAGCGATCATTGTGGTGTTCCCATAGGAACAACCATCTGATAGGATCCATCCAAACTCAACGGTGTGACAAATCTTGGATTGTATGCACATGTATGTCTATCAACCATCTCCGTGACCTATTATGCACGGTGTCTCATAAGCGGAAGCTACAACTTTGCTGAGATTATGTTCAGTGGTACCAAGAGTTATAGAAGCTTGGGTAGACGCTTTTTTGACATATATATTCATGAACTAACTTGTTTTGTTGTTTGAATAGAAATAATAGCCAAGCAAGAATTGGATGCAAATATGTTGACATAATGCAGGGAGGGAGTACTTACTCTGAAGGATTTCAATATCATGGATGAGGCTGGAAGTGTTGGAAAACTGTTGTGAAAACATTTCAAGTTACAATCAATGATGGAAAGCTGGAGATACGCCTGTATTAGGCCGAAAAGGGAATGTAGCCACTCATGCAAATGTGCTTATGGTCCTCTTATATCATCTATAGTTTTTGATCTAGGTAAACAATGCTAAAATCACAAATTAAGAAACATCAAGCTTAATTTTCTGATTCTGTTGTTCATTATCTAACAAAATTACACATTCTGTTATACATTTAGATTTAGATTCACAAGCAAAAAATGGCACTGGTGGGATCTCTTTAGGCGCATGGGTAGACATCACGGTTGTTGTGGTTGTGTTTTCCTACTGTTGAGTGGCGGTATTCTCTAGTGGAGAGGTTGTCTACGATTCCAAAGTTAGATGAAACGGTACTTTGAAAGCTTTAAAAATTTCTAAAGTGGTTATTTTTTTGTGTGATGAGTCATGATTCATGAAGTGGATTGTATATATATGCATATGCACCTTGACCTATTATGCGTTGTGTCTCAAAAGTGGAAGCTACAACGTCAAGCTCCACTTTGCATGTGAACCTATAAAAAAATATTCACTAGAAAAATATAATCATTGTCATTTTCTGCTAATGATATATGTTTTGATATATTCATTTCCGCAAAATTATGAAGCAAATATTTCATATTTCGTTTTAGCAAAGCTAGGACCATCACAAGAGAAGTCACACGTTACGACTAGGATCATGGCCACACATGGTTACGCTGCTCTTGAATATATGGCGACAGGTACATTTAGAAATACATAAATTAACCATAGTTATTAACTTTAAATCTATAATCTCTTCGGGTTGTGGACCAAAATAAGTTAATTTATTCTCTTCTCCATTGCTAGTGTTGGATGTGATTCAACTTAAAGCTCCTAAAAGATGAAGCTTAAACGAGCTGGAGCTGAAGCAAGAAGAAATACCAAGTTGAAGAAGTGGCTGCGTACATGAAAGCTTCTCCGTGAAGCAGAGGGTTTCAAATGCAATGGAAGTGCTAACATGTGACAGCACGTGCGATGGTTAAGTTACTAAACCGGCTTCATCTTTGGTTATTGATGGAGAGGATATAAGCTCAGCCATTGTCGTCATCTCCAAAATTGGAAGATCAAAAACCAGAGAGAGGGAGAGGATATAAGCTCAGCCATTGTCGTCATCTCCAAAATTGGAAGATCAAAAACCAGAGAGAGTGAGAGGATGTGAGATGAGAGAGAGCTAGAGAGAGAGGTAGATTCTCGGTGTATCTAGTGTTATTATCTTCTTGTTCTTCTTCCTTACTCTTCTCCTTGGAAATCCGTTGGGTTGTAACGGTGGTGAGGGATCTTCGTGTGAACCACGATCGGGGTGTTTTCGATAAAGATAGTGGACGTGAGGCAGCACGAAAGACTCCCCCGGCTGTAGCCAATCGGTGAACCGGGTCAACATATCGTCGTGTTCTAGTTTGAAGTCTTGAGTTGTGGTTTAAGAAGAGGATCGAAGGCATCGATTCTCCAACAGCTAGTATTCAAACTCGTCATTCAAGATTCTATTTTGAACGGTTAGATTGCAATTGATAAAATAATTAACCGCTTTAGTTTATTTTCTTCATCCGCAGGCCATTTATACGTTAAGAGCACATTCAGTGTGGTACTACTAGAAGTAATGACCGGATTAAGAGCACACAACCCAAAACGGCCCAACGGTCAAGAGAGTCTAGTCGACTGGTTATGACCAGAACTCTCAAGCAAACACAAAGCGAAACATATAATGGACAAAAGAATAAAAGGCCAATACACATCCAAAGTTGCAGCGGAAATGGGACGCATCACACTCGCTTGTATCGAGCCAGACCCGAAAAACGACCACACATGAAGGAAGTACTCAACGTACTTGTTGATCCGGAAGATCACTGAATAGATTAGAGTGTTTAATATAAAGTAGAGGGGGCGAGATTTTCGTAATTAGACGGGACGCAACTTTGTAAAGAGTAGATCGGGATTTATAAGGGCGAGGTCGGATGTATGTGATGAACAGGTCGGGGACCGTATCCTTTGTATTGATGATTGAAATAAGACATATTATTTAGATTTTCGAACTAGTTTCGAAGGGAATCCAGTTCGGTATTCTAAATAACGTCGTTAAAACAGTGTAGAAAGAGAGAGAGAGAGAGAGAGAGAGAGAGAGAGAGAGAGAGATAGATAGAGTTACAAAGAATAAGAGAGAGCCATCAATGCATCTCAATAAATGCATGCTAAGGGGTATTTATAGCAGAGGCTGTACAGTTGCTTCCCGCGATTCTGGGGTGACGTGGCGCTTCCAGCGCCTTTTACGGGTAATGTACCTCGAGATGTACGCCCCAGCTTCTGCGGTGGGTAGATCATGCCGAACTGCTACGCAGGTAGGATACTGTTAACGAACTACCCTCCACGTGTCACCCTCTCCCTTGATCCTTTTGCGCAGGATCAGTGGGTCCTCATTGACCAATTATGTTGACTTTTGGCTGGGCTTGGATTGGATGGGCTTTATTTGCTGAGATGGGCCTAGATTGGGGGTGCTGATCCCACCTCCAACAGTACTCGAACACATCCAACACATTAACGTCATCCCGGGCCATTCTTCCACTAAATCGGATGTGGCTACCTCTTCTCAATCCTCGCCACGTCACTATCAGTATGGATATCGAGCTGGCGCAGCCGGGGCTGAACGGAGGAGGGCGTCGCCTAGACGGTTTGGAGTAGGAAAAGAAATGGTTGCTTGATGTTTTTTTTTTACGGTTTGGAGTACGAAAAATAAATAAATTGACAAAACTAAGCAAAACATAAGAAAACATGAGCAAAACAACACAAAATAACAGACAGAATGATTATCAAAATAATTGATAAATGTTTCATTTCTTACAGAATGAGTGTTTTATGTCTGAAGAGTTTCCAATGTCCTAAAAGTAAGTAGCAATTTAAGATTGATATGCATATATAAACCATGTTCTCTCCGTTAAAATGATTTCATAAATAAAAATATCACGACTCATATACATATCAAAGATGTACTCTCCGTTTACTCATTTTTTGAATCGTTTTATCACTATTTCGTTTATTACTCTGTCAAATACTTGTTTTTCAGTAAAACAAACTTGACAATAGCTTAAAAATACATCACCAATACTATTACGTGTAGACGTCTTCACAATATTAATGTAACAAATTAAAAAGTTCGGAAAAGTTTACATCAATTTTTAAGTCTAGCTTGATTTTAGAAGGTACAACAACGGACGATTGAAAAAAAAAAATTAAAAGTAGTATAAATAATTAGGTTTAACTTATTTTTAATAGGTTTCTATTTATTTTAAAATTATTGAAGATAAATTTTATTGGGCTAATTTTTAATAGAAAATTTGCATCCATTACCATTTCTTAACATCTAAATTAAGCGTCACTTTTTGGAACTGTACAAATCGTACTGTTCATAAGGAAAAGTCGACGTTATCCCTAAGCATCTCTACTCTTACATACGGTTTTAGTTTCTGATTACGTCACATGTTGTGGACCCAATGTTACCCATGTCAGAAAGACAAATGTTCCTTAGATTTTATTTTGTATTAATTTTTTAATTGGCAAGTGGGCAAAGTTTGAGGTTTATTCCGATAGTTCTCTCTTCTTCTCTTTCATCCCTCTCATTCTCCATATCTCTCTGGTTCTCTCTTCTTCTCTTTCCTCCCTCTCATTTTCCATCTCTCTATGGTTCTCTCTTCTGCTTTTCATTTTTTCCGTCCTTTTCGACCATACTCCTTCTCATGAGAAACGTATTATCCTTCACTGAATTTTTTTAAAACCCATAACTCCAAAAAAACAAGAGTTGAAAACCCACAAATATTCAATCTTTCACATCCACTCTTCCTTTTTCTTTTAAATTTTCGAAAACACTAGAAAGAACCGAAAGTATATCGTCCGCCTTCATCTGAAATTTTAAGAACATGAGCGGCTGAAACACCTAACTAGAGCCGCCAATCTGAATTGGTAAGAAGAAGATTTTCATCAATTCGCGTTCAAAACAACTATAATCGAGTTTTGATATATTATTTTTTCACTGATTCATGCCTTTATGGGTTTTTGGTTGCTGAATCGGTTATAAGATTTTTTTCACCGATTCATGACTTCCGTTGTTCTAATTTTGCTGTAATTTTGTGTAGTTCAACTATTGTTGTTAGTTATTCTAGAGTTAGCCGATAAGTTTTGATAGATTCACGGGTAATATTGGTAACATGGAATGTGATAATTGCTTTAGCTTTGTAGAATTTAGATAACTTTGTTTACAACTCAAATTGATATTGAGTTAACAACGCACCAACCAAGTTAGCAGTCATTGTCTTATTGAATACTTGGGGTTTCTAACATATCCCTTTCGCAGGTTGAGGTTGAAACGATCATACATCCCGAAGTAGAATTAAACCCTTAAGAGGAAGACCTCATTGAGTGATGATGATGAAGATTCAACCTTGCATACACATGATCAGGGAGAGTCCATGCCGGGCAAAAAAACGCCAACAAATGATGGAAGAGGTTAGAGCTGAAGAGGACAGTCAAACGAATGTATTGATTGGATGGGTTAAATCATGATCTTGTTTTTAGTTAACAGTTGTTATGTGATAAAGGACTTTTGCAAGTCTAGATATTAGTTACTCTAAATGCCTATTGAGCATAAGAGGTTATCGAACCTATTGGGAAATGATTTCAAGCACCAAGAATGCAATGCACTAAATGAGTTAAGATAATTAAGGAAGTTTAATTAAGTAACCAAATTGAAACAAACAAAAGCAACTAAGCAAGATGTAAAAGCAATAAGCAAAGCGAATCCTAATATGGGGTAATCGATATTGGGTAACCAAAGCATGATCCAAGACATCCATTCACACAAACAAGCTATCCCTAGGTTAATGATCTATAATCTTGATTAGTCCTCTTTCAAGGCACTAATCACTATGTTAATTATTAAATTCATTAGCAAACTCTCATTTGTGAATTATCAATCAACATTCATTGAGAATATAAACTAGATCAACCAAAAATATGCCTTAGACAACTAATTTCTTAGGCTAAGAACATAAATCCTTTGAATAATTGATCTAGGCATTTTATCAAACATTTGGTGTGCATGAAATGCCTATGATCTAAATCCACTCTCTTAAGCTAGATTTAGCATTAAGAGCATTAAACAAAGAAGGATAATAGATAATTTAACCCTAAACACCTTGAATCACCTAAATCTAACCCATCTCAAGATCCTAAAATGACTACTCAAGACCCATAAAGAACCCCTCTAAATCGATTTTGATAAGAGAAGAATTCATGGATGGATCTTGGATAATCAACAAGAAAAGAAGATAAGAAGGAGAGATTCAATGAAAACAACTACTAGATTGCATAAAAATAGAAGATCTCTCTTCCAAATATCTAAGAACTCTCTCTAAGGAGAAAAGAGTTTTTAGACCAAAAACAGGATAGATCTGAAAAAATGGGTCTCAACAATATTTAAAAGTGTTTTCTTGAGCTGGGTCGGACCGGGTCAACCCGGGACAAACCGGGTATTGACCCGGCCGAAACTTGGATACGTCTTCAGTGAATCGGCTATAACTCCTGCACCTGACATCCGAATGACCTGAATCCAAGTCCTGTAGACAGCTAACTCGTCCCTCTACAACTCTTATGAAGACCGTTTGAGTTGATTCATAACGGAAGGCCTTCATTTTTCCGGTTATTCGGACGGTTTCATCTTCTCTCGGCCAGACGGACATACCTTCAGTAAATCCGTCTTATCTCCCTATCCATACGTCCAAATAACCCGATTCAAACTCCTGTGTAAAGCTGATTCACTCCTCTACAACTTTGGTGAAGACCACCGAGGCTAATTCGGAGTGGAGACCCTTAAATACCGACGTCACTCCTCGGTACCACACGTCGGTGCTAAGGAATTTTCCCTCTGTTTCCACACCGAGCAGTTGCACCGACCAATGACCTCGGTATTGAAGAAACCGTCTCGGCCAGGCAGACCTATCTCTGGTAAATCAGCCATCTCTCTCAAACCACACGTCCGAATGACTTGATTCCAACTCCTATGGTTAGAGGACTCATCGGGCTACAACTCTCATGAAGACTCCAAGAGCTGGATCAAATCGGATCGCCTTCGTCTGATCGGATCTTTGAGACGTTCCGGATGGTTCCTCTCTAGTCTTTAAGCACCAAATCTCCTAACGCCACCAAGTGTCTCCAAACACCTAGAAAACTCCTCAAAGACATGCAAAAGACTCACTAGGACCTAATGCAGCTCCTAATACTCTAAATGGGACAAAACAAGTATGAAATGTCATGAAGATCCAAGTAAATGATCTAAAACCTACATGATATGCATGCTTAAACTATGCAAATTATGGACACATCAATTCCCCCAAAATTAAACCTTTGCTTGTCCTCAAGGAAACAAGATCAAGAATGAAAGATGCAGTGCAATGCAAGTGGAGCTCGAACCTATAAGAAGCATAAGAAACAATCGCACTCTACGTCCAAGTTACTAGTTCTAGGATGCACCAAAGTTGTCTACTCAAAAGGAGTTAGCCATTTTCTTCACAACATGCAACAAAGCCAAACCTCAACCTAGACAAACCATCCTATTCTCTAGCCTCTTAACATTGATTAATGGTTTTATCCGTGAATTGTGCTGATGCAAAATTAGATGAAACCGCTTGGCTAAAGGACCGGTTATGAGATGAAGGTGATCTCATCGATATGCAAGGGTAAATAAACACAAGGATCTCTCAATGAACGAGCAAACTTTAACAAAATGCTAAAGGTAAAAGGCAACCTATGCATACAAGGAAAAACTCTCGTCTACCCCGAATGCCTAGAGTGTCACTAACCTTAGCCCAATCTAACCCGTCCTTGCCCGATCCTAAGCTACCCTTTTTATCCCAAGGCATTTAGCCTTCTTAGACCCTTATGCTCTTCTTTGCTTTCCTTTTTCGCTTTCTTCCTCATTAGGGGTTTGCTTCTTCATCTTGGTTATGGTTGATGCTCCTTTTTCTTTCACTTAGCTCTTTCTTTTTCTTCCTTTGGTTATGCCTTTTATTTTCTTTGTAGCTTGGCTTTTTGGCCTTCTTTTCTTCTTTGTCTCTTGAGGCTTTTCTTAGTTACTTAGAGCTCGCTATTAATCATACTTGCACCAACCAATCCATCAAATTGTAATCCCCTCCTCATCGTCTTTTCTTTCCTCTTTTACTCCACCATAATCTTCAAAGATCAAGCCATTCCCCTAAGCGTTTCTAACCATTCCCATTCTCAAACTATAAGAACCGCCATCTATCTAACCTAGTTCTAGATTAGCTCCTCGATGTTGGAACTAAGTCTACACAAGAGTGCTTCCTTGTCGCCCTAAACCTAACACGTTTTGTCAAGTTCACTCCAAAAAGACCTCACAAGACACACACAAAAGATTAGGGGCTAGAAATGAGGTAATTGGCATGGTGGGGAAACCAATCCAAAGATGGGATTTGACTATTTGGACAAGCAAGGGTGGTGAAAAGGAAGAAGAATGTCCAAATATGTATAAGTGATCCACGATTCCATTTAAGTTTGCACAAGCACAATAATTACATGTCAAGTTATGGTTATCACTTAGATGAGGCTAGATTCAATTCAAGCTTGCTTCAACCAAGGAAAGGCAATGATGCATGTGCTCTAACAAATGGTCCATCCTTGATTTCAGATTCAACTTCAATGCATCAAACAACTAATAACTTGGGCGTTGAATCAATTTCTAATTGAGCTACTCTCAAGGTTGTCATTACTCCATGCTTATGCAAATGCAAGCTAAAATGCAAACTAGACATCATTTACAAGTGAATACGCAATCCTAAATGCTAAAAAAAATTCAAAATTTATGCAAAATTGCATGGTATGCATGAGACTCAAGTGCAAAAGAGAAGATAAGAGCATAAAACACGATGTCAAATACCGGTCTCTCCCCCCAAACTTAAATCACACCGTCCCGGTGTGAAATAAAGTCAAAGAAGAGACCCAAAACAAAATATAATATGCTAAGACTTTAAAAAGGAAAGAGATACTTACATGGAGGAGTGCTACTAGGTGAATGGAGAGCATGGAGGGCTTTTCCCGACATCAAACACCCTTGACATCGTTCTGTGACCTTGCTAACAATCGAGAACCTTGCAACCACTCAACAAAACCATCAATGCCCAAGACACACGAAATTAAACTAGAAAGCAAAAGAATATATACAAGGATAAATATGGGAATGTCTCCCAAGTGCACTTTGTTTTACGTCGCAAAGTTTGACGTTGGTTACCATTTTAGGCGGGTGAGGGAGGAGTGTGAACATTCCAAGGTGGATCCATGAGCTCAAGTTAGAGGACCTTGTTCATGACCTCTTGAACACCGGCTTCACCTTGTTCTTTGAGCTCGGGAGTGAGAGTTGCTATGAACGAGGCAAAGGGCTTGGTTCGGCCTTTGCACTTGATCTTGTACTCAATCACTCCATCTTTGTGCTTCCATGGAGTGAGAGTCATCATGGAAGGCTCGGACCTAAACCCTTCGAGCTTGCTTGGACCATTCTTAGCAAAGACAAGAGAGTGATGCTTGTCTTGTTTCTTCATTTTGTCCTTAGTGCCTTCACCTTTCTCTTGCTTCCTTTTAATCTCACTCACGTCCTCATGTGTGGTAGGAAGGGGAGAATCCAAGCAAGCTACATCAACTCCATAAGCTTCATTACCATTACTATAACCCAAAACCGTCTTCTCATGGGGTTTCTCATCCTTTTTATAGATCTTTGGGGGCGAAGCTTCATGAACCATCTCACAACTACCCACATGCTCAAATCTATGAGCTTCTTCAATGCAAAACCCATCATCTTCCATAGTGATTGTGCCACAAAGCTTGTTGGAGGAGACCTTCATTGGGTAGTAGACCTTATCATCTACATTCAAGAGAACTACCCTTTGCTCTTTGAAGTTCATGCTAGCACCGGTAGTGAGGAGGAACGGTGTTCCAAGGAGAAGAGGGAGTTTGTTGGTCTTTCTCATCTCCATGACTACAAAGTCGGTTGGGACTATGCAATTCCCTACCTTGAGTGGGTAGTTTTCAAGAAGACCCAATGGCTTTCTCGAAGAAGCATCTCCAAAGGTGATAGATGATGGATGATAGGTGAGGGTCTTTATCCCTAGACTTTTGAGCATCTCATTGGACATCACATTCACACTTGACCCGGAGTCACACAAAGCATCATCAATGTCTAAAGCACCAAGAGAGCAAGCAATAGAGAATTTACCGAGATTACCAAGCTTGGGGAGAGACTTAGGCTCGATCCTAGTTGAGCTAGGTGAGTCTTTATATTCAACCAAGGTCACGTTCTCATTCTTCTCAAGGGTCACTCCCCCACCTTGTTCCTCAATGTCCTCATTGAGCTTCAAGGGAGTTTGAGATCCATAGAGTAGAAGCTCAATCTCATTAGTGGCGGCTTCATGATCTTCAATGGGACGTGGCTCCTTTGAGAAGATGGCATTGCAATACTCATTTGCTTTCCCATTTGAAGAGCTTTGTTGTACTTTGTCTCCATTGTTTCCATTGGTCTCCATTTTTTGCACTTTGGAACTCAATGCCTCAAGCTTCTTGTGGAGATCATTGTATGAGCAAGCTACCTTGGTATTTATTTCCTCCATCTTCTTGCTTATATCCAATGCTCCACTTGCTTGGCCTTGGAGAAGTTGTTGAAGAACATTTTTGACATCAAGGTCTTGAGTCATAGAGTTGTGACCTTGAGCTTTAGGAATGAAAGAAGCATTGTTGGAGTAGCCTCCTTGTTGTCCTTGAGGTTGATGTTGCGGGACAAAGCTTTGACCTTGGTTTTGAGTGGGGAAGGTCCTTTGTTGAGCAAAGTTGTTATTGTAACTCCTTTGATAACCTCCATTGTTCCCAATGTAGTGCACTTCTTCTTGGTTGCTCAAATCCACCATATATTCTTGTGCTCGATGAGTGCCTTCCGAATCACTAACAAAGTGAACCATCTTTTGAGAAGCATTAAGGAGCTTGTCTATCTTGTCATTGAGAGCTTTCATCTCTTTGGCTCTCCTTTGCTCCTCATGATCACTTGTGGTCCTTGTAGACCGGTCATAGTCATCACCATAAGTGCCATCACTCAATGCAAGGTTCTCTACCAACTCCATCGCTTCATTCACTTCTTTGCCCAAGAAGCTTCCATTAGAGGCGGTGTCAAGCAACATGCGGATCTTGGGCAATGCTCCACGGTATAGAGTGCTTAGGAGTGAAGCATCCGAAAATCCATGATGAGGGCATTGCGATGTATAGCTCCTAAACAGCTCCCATGCTTCATTGAAGCTCTCATCCGCTCTTTTAGTGAAGCTTGATATCTCGTTCCTTAGCTTGGCCGTTCTTGAGTGGGAGAAGAACTTGTCAAGGAAGGCGGTTTTGCATTGATTCCAAGAGGTGATGGAACCTTGGGGGAGGTTCTTTTCCCATTGCTTTGCCTTGTCTCCAAGAGAAAAAGGAAACAACCTTAGCTTGAAGCTATCCTCCGACACTCCATTCATCTTTGTCAAGCTACAAATACGGTCAAAGTGATCCAAATGATCAAGAGGGTCTTCTATCGCAAGGCCATGAAACTTGTTACTTTGCACCATGTTGATGAAGCTTGCTTTGACCTCAAAGTCATTGCATTCAACCGGTGGTGCATGAATCCCTTGGCGGTTGAAATGAGCATTTGCCGCATCACCCGCTCCAACAATGTTTTGAGCTCTAGCATTATGGGCGGGTGGTTTTGGGTTGGGAGGTTGTGGATGGTGGGTGTGGGGGTTTTGGTCTTGGTGGTTTCCATTGCCACGTTCTTGACCATGCTCTTGAGCTTGGTGTTCTTGCACGTTCTCCATACCAAGCCTAGCAAGGTGTGCAAGCCGTTCCCTCTCTCTTCTTGCTCTAATACCACGATCCAATAGGTGAATGTTGTCCCTAGGCTCAACAAGATTTGCTTCGCCTCTAGACCTTGTGTTCATGTACCTACAAGAGAGAGCTTGAGAGAGAGATTAGTATCCAAAAGAAAAGAAAAAATGCTTAATCTCACGAAGAACCTAAATCTTAATGTCATAATCAAATCCCAATATGGCAACGGCGCCAAATTGATAAAGGAATTTTGCAAGTCTAGAGATCAATTACTCTAAATGCCTATTGAGCATAAGAGGTTATCGAACCTATTGGGAAATGATTTCAAGCACCAAGAATGCAAGGCACTAAATGAGTTAAGATAATTAAGGAAGTTTAATTAAGTAACCAAACTGAAACAAACAAAAGCAACTAAGCAAGATGTAAAAGCAATAAGCAAAGCGAATCCTAATATGGGGTAATCGATATTGGGTAACCAAAGCATGATCCAAGACATTCATTCACACAAACAAGCTATCCCTAGGTTAATGATCTCTAATCTTGATTAGTCCTCTTTCAAGGTACTAATCACTATGTTAATTATTAAATTCATTAGCAAACTCTCATTTGTGAATTATCAATCAACATGCATTGAGAATATAAACTAGATCAACCAAAAATATGCCTTAGACAACTAATTTCTTAGGCTAAGAACATAAATCCTTTGAATAATTGATCTAGGCATTTCATCAAACATTTGGTGTGCATGAAATGCCTATGATTTAAATCCACTCTCTCAAGCTAGATTTAGCATTAAGAGCATTAAACAAAGAAGGATAATAGATAATTTAACCCTAAACACCTTGAATTATGCCTTGAATCACCTAAATCTAACACATCTCAAGATCCTAAAATGACTACTCAAGACCCATAAAGAACCCCTCTAAATCGATTTTGATAAGAGAAGAATTCATGGATGGATCTTGGATAATCAACAAGAAAAGAAGATAAGAAAGAGAGATTCAATGAAAACAACTACTATATTGCATAAAAATAGAAGATCTCTCTTCCAAATATCTAAGAACTCTCTCTAAGGAGAAAAGGGTTTTTAGACCAAAAACAGGATAGATCTGAAAAAATGGGTCTCAACAATATTTAAAAGTGTTTTCTTGAGCTGGGTCGGACCGGGTCAACCCGGGACAAACCGGGTATTGACCCGGCCGAAACTTGGATACGTCTTCAGTGAATCGGCTATAACTCCTGCACCTGACATCCGAATGACCTGAGTCCAAGTCCTGTAGACAGCTAACTCGTCCCTCTACAATTCTTATGAAGACCGTTTGAGTTGATTCATATCGGAAGGCCTTCATTTTTCCGGTTATTTGGACGGTTTCATCTTCTCTCGGCCAGACGGACATACCTTCAGTAAATCCGTCTTATCTCCCTATCCATACGTCCAAATAACCCGATTCAAACTCCTGTGTAAAGCTGATTCACTCCTCTACAACTTTGGTGAAGACCACCGAGGCTAATTCGGAGTGGAGACCCTTAAATACCGACGTCACTCCTCGGTACCACACGTCGGTGCTAAGGAATTTTCCCTCTGTTTCCACACCGAGCAGTTGCACCGACCAGTGACCTCGGTATTGAAGAAACCGTCTCGGCCAGGCGGACCTATCTCTGGTAAATCAGCCATCTCTCTCAAACCACACGTCCGAATGACTTGATTCCAACTCATATGGTTAGAGGACTCATCGGGCTACAACTCTCATGAAGACTCCAAGAGCTGGATCAAATCGGATCGCCTTCGTCTGATCGGGTCTTTGAGACGTTCCGGATGGTTCCTCTCTAGTCTTTAAGCACCAAATCTCCTAACGCCACCAAGTGTCTCCAAACACCTAGAAAACTCCTCAAAGACATGCAAAAGACTCACTATGACCTAATGCAGCTCCTAATACTCTAAATGGGACAAAACAAGTATGAAATGCCATGAAGATCCAAGTAAATGATCTAAAACCTACATGATATGCATGCTTAAACTATGCAAATTATGGACACATCATTATGTTAACTCAATTTTTGCAGCATTTATGTTAACATAATGTGTTAACTAAACTATGCTAACTTGGTTAACGACTAATGATAATTGTATTCTTTTTTTGTAATTTTGTTGTAATTTGGCTAAAAATATGTTATTTTGTTAACAACCACACATGCTAATTGTGTTATCTTTGTAATGGATGTTAAATTGTTATCTCGTTAACATTTGTAACTGCAATTTTTCATTGTTAACACAAGACCGTCATGACAATGAACACAACGAAAAATCAAAGGTCTGAGACCTAGTGAATTATATATTTATATGAAATGTTAGAGCTAGCCCAACAACCAGGTTAACACATTACATGTCTAACTATATATGTCAATTATACTATGTTAACTTTGTTAACTTGCTAACTTTGTTAACTTTCTAACAATGCTAACTTGGTTAACCATTAATGCTAGGCATGAATGGGCATAAAAACCGAAAACAAAATATCCGAACCGGAACTAAACTAAAATACTCTGGAATCGATCCAAAATTGTCAAAATACCTATTGGATCCTACTCATTGATAACCATGGGTATCGGGTAATACCGGAACCGAACCGAAAAATATTTTGGGTACCCGAATTATCCGAAATATAATTATATTCCCAAAATTATTAAATATATATCAGGTTTTGGGATATTTTTTTGGTATTACGGGTATATTTTGTTTAGTTTTTTTTGGTTATCGGGTTTTCAGATATAATTTTGGGTATATTTTAATTTTTATATTTTGTATGATTTGATAAATAGGTTATCATGATAAACATAAACTTATCGCGATGTGATAATTGAGTTAACACAATAACTGGATTAATGTACAATATCGCCGACAACTGTGCTAACTCGTTTAGGGATTACCATACATTTATTTATGTGACAGCAATTTAATGCTGTGACATAGCATTTATGGTCAGGTGCATTAAATGACTTGTCAGGGATTTAAAGGTTTTTGGCAAATTGGGTTTGTGATGTCGTCACCTTGTGTAGGGGCAAAAATGGAAAAAAAAAACAGGATCCAAAATAAAACATAAATTCGGTTTATCAATTGTCAGATTGTTAAATATATGGTCAACTGACCATATTCACCCAAATTACCCTTTTTAATATTTAGTATAGTTATTGAACTATAGTTGAATTAAAATTTAATAAGAGGTGAATAATTGTTTTGAGCTAGGGTCAATTTAAGAAATTTAATAAAAATTACATTGTTTCATATGGGTCCACTCTTCTATCAAGTTGCCTCCGCTACTGGGCCCGGTCCAATGTTTCTAAAAATCGTGCTAGGTCTATGTACAACTAAAAATTAGACCATTTTATTAATGTAAAAAATCTATAAAAAAAATTTCGTTCAAAATTGACTTAAAAAAAGTGAAAATTACGCAGAATAACATTAATCTTTCATGTAATTACTAGATTAACACCTGATATGTGCATATTCTACATGTATTTAGAACGCATTTCATATAGGTTTAAGATCATTTACTTGGATCTTCATTGCATATCATACTTGTTTTGTCTCATTTAGAGTTTTAGGGTTCTCATACTAGGTCCTAGAGTGTCTTGCATGTTTTGGAGTCCTTTTCAGGTGTTAAACGAGGAGATTCGTCACCCGAGGAAAGGAGACAGAGATCACACCGAGCATCGATCGATACCAGGTGTGACACCGAGTATCGATCGATACCAATGTGCCACTGCTCGGTGTCACAGCTCGGTACTGCCACAGGGAGAACCCGGGGGGAAAAAGTCCTTAACACGGAGCAAAGATACCGAGGAGTGACCTCGGTATCGACTGAAGCAGCATCGATCGATACCAGGATCAGCACCGAGTATCGATCGACACCGAGGGGCAATACTGATGCTCCTGCTCGGTGTCACAGCTCGGTATTACCACAGGAAGATCCCGGGCCTTAATACGGAGCAAAGATACCGAGGAGTGACCTCGGTATCCACTAAGTATCGATCGATACCAAGCTTTTTTTTATCCACTTAAACCGGGTCGGTACCCGGTTTGTCCCGGGTCGACCCGGTTCGTTACTATTCACTATTTAAGCCCAAAAACCTAATTTGTGAGGGCTAAGTCTTTTTCTAAGCAAAAACCTCTCTAAGAGTGATTTGTAAGAGATTGATCCTTTGATTTTGAGTATTGTTTTCTTGATTGAATCCATCTTTCTTCTACTTTCTAATCATTCAATCATCTTGATCATGAGTTTTAACACTTCTTTCCTTGGACTTGTTAAACCCATGATGATTAGTGAGTAGTCTTAAGGATCTTGGGATGAGGTTGATTAGAGGGATCTAGGGTTTGATTAGTGGTGTTTAGGATTAGATAATCTTATATTCCTTCTTGTCTAGAGTCCCTAATGCTAGATCTAGCTTGAAAGAGTAGGTCTAGATCATTAGGCATTTCATGAACACCAAGTGTTTGATGAAATGCCAAGACCAAACTAGACAAGAGATTTATGTTCCTAACCTAAGACATTAGTTGTTTAGGGTATATCTTTGGTTGATCTTGTTATATTCTTAATGCTTGCTAATTGATAATCCACAAATGATGATTTGCTAATGGGTTTGATAATTAGCATAGTGATTAGTTGCTTGAAAGAGAACTAATCTAGATTAGAGATCTATTGCCTAGGGATTAGCTTCTTGAGTAATTGAACACCACTAATTGGACTTAGATCACCTCTTAATCATTAACCTTATCTCTTGCTCCGCTTTTGTTAATTGAATTACATCTTGCTTAGTTATTTTAGTTGCTTAATTTGGATACTTAATCACAAAACTCCCTTTGATTAGCTTAACTTGCTTTAAGTACCTTGCATTCTTAGTGCTTAGGATAAATCCCGATAAGGTTCGATAACCTCTTATGCTACAATTGCATTTAGAGAATTGACTCTAGAGATACCAAAATATCTTGTATCAATTTGGCGCCGTTGCCATATTGGGATTTGTTTTGACATTAAGGTTTAGGCTCTTTGTGAGATTAAGCTTTATTTCCTACAAAGTTACTAATCTTGTTTGCTTTCAATTGCTCTCTCTAAACCTATAGGTGCATGCATACACGATCTCGAGGCAACGACAATCTAGTTGGACCACGAGACGACATACATCGATTACAAAGACGGTTTCGAACAAGAGAGGGACTTGTAAGACAACAAGAAGTTGAGACCAATATGGATCACTATGAGAACGTTCCACTTGGGAACATCAATGAACCCATTCCCCACCAAGGGAACGGTGGGAATGGGGATGGACACGGCAACAACCAAGGTGGCAATGGAAACCATCCCACACAAGGTGGTAATGGAAACCTTCCCGCACAAGGTGGTAATGGAAACCACCCTCTTCCACCCGCCCGGCCAAGAGGTCCTAACCACCCACCTAGAGCTAGAAACATTGTTGGAGAAGGTGATGCCGCTAATGCTCACCAAAACCGCCAAGGCATTCAAGCTCCACCGGTTGAAAACAACAACTTTGAGGTCAAACCCGGACTAATCAACATGGTTCAAGCTAACAAGTTCCATGGGTTGTCAATGGAGGATCCTCTAGATCACATTGACCAATTTGACCGGATATGTGGTCTCACCAAGATTAACGGAGTATCCGAAGATGGTTTCAAGCTTCGTCTCTTCCCGTTCTCTTTGGGTGACAAGGCTCACCAATGGGAGAAAAGCTTGCCTCAAGGTTCTATTACTTCTTGGGATGATTGCAAAAGGGCCTGTCTAGCCAAATTCTTCTCACCGGCTAGAACCGCCAAACTTCGCAATGAGATTTCAAGCTTCACACAACGGTCTATTGAGTCTTTCAACGAGGTTTGGGAGAGATTTAGAGGCTACACTTCTCAATGCCCACATCATGGCTTCTCCGACGCCTCACTTCTTAGTACTCTCTACCGAGGCGCTTTACCTAAGATTCGAATGCTACTCGATACAGCATCGAATGGTAATTTCCTAGCTAAGGACGTGGAGGATGCAATGGAGTTGGTAGAGAACTTGGCTCAAAGTGATGGCAACTATGGCGACGACTATGACCGCGCCACAAGGACTACTAGTGACTTTGACGAGAACAAGAGAGCCAAAGACATGAAAGCCTTGAATGAGAAGTTGGATAAGCAAGCCTCTATGATAGACAAGCTTCTTGCCTCTCAAAAGGAGTCTCAAAA
>PKML01013957.1:190281-245191 GCA_002933935.1 Eutrema yunnanense | reverse complement strand
GGTCTAGATCATTAGGCATTTCATGAACACCAAGTGTTTGATGAAATGCCAAGACCAAACTAGACAAGAGATTTATGTTCCTAACCTAAGACATTAGTTGTTTAGGGTATATCTTTGGTTGATCTTGTTATGATTCTTAATGCTTGCTAATTGATAATCCACAAATGATGATTTGCTAATGGGTTTGATAATTAGCATAGTGATTAGTTGCTTGAAAGAGAACTAATCTAGATTAGAGATCTATTGCCTAGGGATTAGCTTCTTGAGTAATTGAACACCACTAATTGGACTTAGATCACCTCTTAATCATTAACCTTATCTCTTGCTCCGCTTTTGTTAATTGAATTACATCTTGCTTAGTTATTTTAGTTGCTTAATTTAGATACTTAATCACAAAACTCCCTTTGATTAGCTTAACTTGCTTTAAGTACCTTGAATTCTTAGTGCTTAGGATAAATCCCGATAAGGTTCGATAACCTCTTATGCTACAATTGCATTTAGAGGATTGACTCTAGAGATACCAAAATATCTTGTATCAACACCCTCATAATTGAGTTAACTAGAATAACACAACTCTTTTGTTAAAAGACAGAAAACCCATTTTGAGTAACTTATTTACACAAATGCCATTTTGATTTATTTTTTTCAGAAAATAAAATAAAAATATAAAACTCAACAAAATTTCAGAAAACCCTAATATTTTATTTGTTCACTCCTACATTTTTCTCCGTCGCCGACTCCAACAACTCCACCTCCAGCGACTCCTCCTCCTCTTGTCTCTTCTCCTCCTCCAGTCTCTTCTCCACCACATGCATCTCCACCACCAGTCTCTTCTCCACCACATGCATCTCCTCCTCCTCCCATCGCATCTTCTCCTCCTCCCGTCGCATCTCCTCCTCCGGCAACTCCTCCTCCTGTCGCCTCACCGCCACCATCTATGAGAGTTGTGTCGTCGTTCCGCCGTCCTAGGTAAGATTTGTTTCTCTCAGATATGTATATTTTGTGTGTTTCTTTGTTGCTTTAACGTTCGATTCAAATTCCTCTTTTGTTGCCATATGTGTTTGCGACAAACAAATAAGTCTGCGACAAACAAATAAGTCTGCAATACAGACTTATTGTGTATGTCGCAGACTCATCGTGTATGTCGCAGACTTATTATTTATGTCGCAGATTATGTATGTCGCAGACTTATTGTGTATGTCGCAGAATTATTGTGTATGTCGCAGATTTATTGTGTATGTCGCAGACTTATTGTGTATGTCGCAGACTTATTGTGTATGTCACATACTTATTGTGTATGTCACAGATTATGTATATCGCAGACTTATTGTGTATGTCGCAGACTTATTGTGTATGTCGCAGACTTATTGTGTACGTCACAGACTTATTGTGAATGTCACATATAATGTATATCGCATACTTATTGTGTATGTCGCAGACTTATTGTGTATGTCACAGATTATGTATGTCGCAGACTTATGTATGTCACATATGACAATATGTTTTCTGGATGAAACTGATGAGGAATCTTAACATTTTTAGTGTTTTCTGGATGAAACTGACAGGATGTGGCCCATAAAATTGTGCTTTTTGCACATCAAAGTAAGCATGACTTGTTTTTAGATGCTTAAAACCTTAGCCTGAGTCGTCCTCAAAGCTCGGTTTTAATTTCTGTCTCGGTTTTAATTAAGTTACACTTTTAAACATTTAAATAAAATTTCATTTTCGTTGATCAACCAAGTACATTTCCAAGACATGACTCTAATTCCCTTAATTTGACAAATTTGATCAAATCTCATCTACAAATTCACACAACTCGAAGAAAAAGAAAAATAAAACAATCCCTGAAAATCGAAATAGAAGGCTTTGCTGCGCCGGGGATAGATGAAAAGACAAGCTCCAAAATGGTTAAGTAGTGACAGACTCTAGCAGCTCCCGAACTATTAGAAACAGTTCATCTTATTCCTCGAAGTTCAAAATAAGTCTGCAACACATTCAATAAGTCTGCAACGAAAGTCTAGGACAAACAAATTCGTTACGTCTGCAACACATTCAATAAGGCTGCATAACAAGTCTGCGACAAACAAAGTGTTATTCTAGTCAGAAAACAAGTCTGCAGCACAGTCTAATAAGTCTGCAGTTTTTAATGCCACGTAAGCAATTTACAAATAAGTCTACGACGTTAAGCATTAAATCTGCGACATTGTAAATAAATCTGCGACAAGCGATGTTATTTCAATAAGACATTTTAAGTGTTGCAGACTTAGTCTTTTTGTCGCAGATTTTCCAAAAGTCTGCAACAAAGCATTTAAGTATGTAACAAACAGCTGCTGATTTTTTTATAAGTCTACATAATAAGTCTGCAAAATGAACATAAGTCTGCGACAAAGGGAATAAATCTGCGTAATAAGTCTGCAATCAAAACAAGTCTGTCCAGACTTAATAAGTCTGCAACAAAACACATTAACTCTGCAACACGCATAATAAGTCTGCAACATTGAAAAATAAATTTGCATATTAAGTCTGTATAACAAGTCTGCAGATTAAGTCTGCATAACAAGTCTGTGCAGATTTATCGATTTATTAAGTCTGCAACAAATGTCCGCAAACTTATTCTGAAAACCACGGTGGCATTTTTGTAAATAACTCAAATTTTTGCTTACGTGGAAATAATTTCGTAATGGCAGTGTCGTAATAACGTATTTCCTAACAAGAGCAAATAAGGGTATAATAGGCAAAAAACACACTTTCTCCTTCCCAGTAAATATATGTTAGTCTAGTCCTTAGCCAATTTATATGTGTCATTTTTAGTTTTTTCCCTAAAACAAATTTGGGTCCTAAGCGGCTGCCTACCTGCCTAGACCATGGTATGGGCCAAATAAATCTTGTTAAAGAGATATATTGTTATGAAGTACTACTCACTTTTTGTCACTTACAGCAATTTAAAGTTTAATTTATGTTTTTACTTTTTTTTTTAATTGGTTATTAGTTTTTGTTTTGCTGTAACAAGAATTCACATTCGACTTATTCTAATTTGTACTCTATATTAATGAAATAGTTTCACTTAGACAACATCGCAGTTTAACGAGAGTAAAAACATTGTTCAAGTTAATACTTTACATGTTAAGCTGCATGGAATTGAAACCGGGTACACGTACACGGAAACGAAAACGTTTAGAAGCGGGGAAGTGAGTTTTTTAAAAAAATTAGGAAACATATACGTGTTACAAGCGTATATATTCATAAAACACCAAACATAAAATCATATTAAAAAATTATTAGCTTCTCTATTTTGAATAATATTGAAAATCTGAAACTATTAACGAATCACAACTTCTTCATTATAAACAGCTTATTCATTTAAATTATTTATTCTAAATATCATCACATAAATTATGGACAAAGAACAAATATATATATTTATCTGAAGTAAGAAAAAACAAAGCACGATTAGCCATTATTGAACAATTGCATCTATAAGAAAAGCATAGCATATGGCGACAAAAATGCGGTTTTAAGACAATTTTTCCGACAGTTTTTAATCTGACTAATTCTCACCTTACCGGTGACGGTTTCTGAAATTTTTACCGGCGAGTGGAGATGTTGGTGGCAGACTCTTCAATCGTGGAGAGTTATCTCCACTTCGAATCCCACGATTCGAAGTGATGCACTTTCTCCGATTTTATCGATGCCCTATTCATACTATAAATGGATCGAATCGAACACTACTCTACAATTTGTTCATCGCAAAACCACTACCCACTTCGATTTTACAAAATCCTGTTGAAAATGGCAGATAATTTGAGGCGGGCGATTCAAGATCTCGATTTGGAGATCGACGATGCTCCGTTCTAGTTACCGGAGGATGTTGTCAATTAAGCTGTGAATGAGAACCGTTTTGTTCTAATCGGATGACCAGCGGTTCCAAGGAGACAAAACCTCCATTCCATCATCGCAACGTTACCGAGAACATGGGGTCATGCTGGTCTAGTTCATGGTCGAATTGTTGCAGGCTAAAGGTTTCAATTTGTCTTTCCTTCCGAGGATTCGATAAAAAATATGTTAAGGTGTGGTCCATGGGCCTTTGCTGAACGGATGCTCATCCTTCAACGATGGTCTCTCTTGATGGATCATGTCATGCTCGAATTCATTTTTTTTTGGATTCAGATTCATGGCATTCCTCTACAATTCATGAACCATGATATCATTGCGCATATTGGCAGGGCAATGGGGATGCTAATGGACGTCGACTACAATGCTGAGGCGGCAACAAGGGTGGAATACGTCCGAGTGACAGTGAATTGGGATGTTACTCAATCCTTGTGTTTTTAAAGAAACTTTCAGTTTTCAAGAGGAGTGAACACGCTGCTGTGATTTCATTATGAAAGACTGCGTGGTTTCTGTGAGGTGTGTGGTTTGATTACATATGACTCGGTAATTGTCTAATTCAGAATGACGGTTTGGATCACCACTCAGACCACGATGATGAAGATGGAGACCATCATCAGGAATTAAGGCAGAATCCAAGAGTTCAAATTCGAAAACTGAATGAGGATGAAGTGCAAGCTGAGAATCACGACAATGGAAATATTCAGGATATACATGATCCATTTGGAGATGATTTGCAGCAAGGTCTGAATGATGAAGAGGTTGTAGATGAAGAAGAAGAGCTTTTGCCAGCATAAGTGGTTTTTGCTCTGGAGGCTGCCGGTGAATTTGAGCTGGATGAGGACTTCCCCAAAGTTGATGATGATGAATACGAGATGAGTGAACTCTTAAATCCTGTACCTATTTTTGCTAACAGTACTGGTGATGTGCCAGGGAAAGATTTGGAACCTGGTGAGCGAGAAGCTTTACAGAATCAATTTGAACTTGAGGGATCATATCTGATGTTAGCAGAAGATGTTCCTTAGATGTATGGCAAGGGGCTTCGTAAAAGGAAGTTTTCAGGAGGAGTTGAGACAGAGAACAATAACAAGGTCACAGTTAGAGAAATTAGTGAAACCAGCGGTCAGAAAGAGGACAACTCCAACCTTGATTCTGTGAGAGGCGCGGTGGGCCCTGAACCAGCTCTTCCACCAGGAGGACAACATGTTGGAACTGTCGAGGTCTAGGCATTGACTTGACAGTTCGACGCCTAAATGAGATAAACAAAAAGTATCTCACAGACATCATATGCCCGTCTGAAACAAAGCAGAAAGATAATTATGTTTGAGATGTAGGTTGTCAACTAGGTTTTCTGAATTATGTTTCAGTTCCACCAATAAGACTTAGTGGCGGTTTAGTTCTATTTTGGAAGCAGCATGTTGATTTGGCAGTCTTATTTCACTCTCCTAATGTCATTGATTGTGAAGTTAATATCAATGAAAAGTGTTTCTATTTGTCTTTTGTATATGGAAACCCCAACCATAGTCTACAGAATAACACTTGGGAAAGATTATAACGTTTCAAAATAAATAGAAGGGGAACATTGAGAAACTTTGAATAAGGTTTCTGCTTGGAGATTTCAATGAAATTTTGAGTAACATCGAGAAATAAGGAGGTAGAAGGAGATCTGAGAAATCCTTTGAGGATTTTAGGAGATTTGCCAGAAATTGTGAATTGTGTGACTTGAAATTTAGTGGGACTGTTTCTTGTGGGCTGGACAGAGTGGTACTCACCATGTACTATGTTGTTTGGATCGTACAATGGCAAATAATGAATGGATTTCTATGTTTCCCAATTCTGAGACAAAGTATCTGGAGTTTGCATAATCACATCATAGACCCTTGGTAACGTTCATTTCAGATTCAGATTAAAGGGGTTTTTCAAATTTGATAGTCGGCTTTTGAATAAAGGGGGGTTTAAATATTCTGCTCTTCAAGGCTAGAAAGGAACACATAGTCATCACAATACGTATGTATCGTTGAAGCAGAGATTAATTAGTTGCAGGAAGAAAAACTCTAAATGGAAGAGAAGACATCGATATAATGCAGAAGAAATGATAGCTATTCCAGGGGAAAATTGGATAGGCCATGTTCAATGGTAACCTCGGAGTGTCTTATGTGGTGTTCTTATAATATAAAATTATTAAAACACACACTCTCTCTTCCTTTTACTCAACTTTATACATTCTCTTTCATCCTTTTACTCAACTTTTATTAATTTTATATTTAAACACCCTCTCTTCCTTTTAAAAACACTTTCCAAAATATCTAATTTTAGACACTTTCTCTTCCTTTTAGACACTCTCTACTCTCTTTACTCAAATTTTATTAATTTTATATTTCAATATACCCCACAAAAACACTATTCTTTCTTCCTTTTACAACCATTTTAATAATTTTATATTATAAGAACACCACATAAGACACTCTGAGGTTACCATTGAACAAGGCTATATCAACTGAAACTTTAAATCTTGTAGCAAGGGGAAAAATCAAGAGAGAACTAAATCAGACTTATATTGATGAGGAAATTTTTTGGAGACAAAAAAGCAGAATCAAGTGGTTAAAGGAAGGGGATTGCAATACGAGATATTTCCACACCATTACAAGGACACGAAGGGCAAATAATAAGTTAACAACAATACAAGATAATATTGGTGTGATTCGGAGAGGTGATTCTGATATAGGGAAGGTAGATGTACAATACTTTCAACAACTTTTCTCTTCTTCTCCAATTAAAGACGACCTGTTTACTGAAGTCTTCACAGACTTTCAAGGGAGAGTAACTGATGAAATCGATTAAGAATTGACAAAGGAAGTCACTGAAGATGAGATACAGAGGGTTGTTTTTTGATATTGGACCACACAGAGCTCCTGGTCCAAATGGTTTTTCAGGGGATTTCTATCAGAAATTTTGGGATGATATCAAAGGCGATATTTTTCTAGAAGTTACTCAATTCTTTGCTACAGGAAGTCTGGATCCAACTCATAACCACACAAATATCTGCCTTATTCCAAAGGTTCAACCACCAAATTCAATGTCTGATTTTCAGCCTATTGCCCTTTGTAACGTTGCCTATAAGATCATTTCAAAGATCTTAGTCAATCAATTGAAGAAACACTTGGCTGGCATCATATCGGAAAATCAAGCAGCTTTCATACCAGGAAAAATGATTACAAATAATATTATTATTTCACATGAAGTTTTTCCTAGCCTGAAATCCAGAAAAAGGCAAGCTAAATCTTATATGGCTCTCAAGACATATATTACGAAAGCTTACGATCGACTTGAGTGGAGATTTTTGGAGGAAACAATGAAGAATATGGGATTTGATTCAAAATGGATAAAGTAGATTATGAGTTATGTCTCCACTGTTGGTTTTTCTGTTCTCATCAATGGTTCTCCGTATGGCAATTTCAATCCAGAACGAGGTATCAGAAAAAGGGTTCCTCTTTCTCCGCATTTATTCATCTTGTGTGCTGAAGTCTTATCTCATATGCTGTCTAAAGCAACTAGAGAAAGAAAACTACAGGGAATTAAAATCAGTAACAGAGGACCAGCTGTAAGCCATCTGCTATTTGTTGATGATTCGTTATTCTTCACTCTGGCCAATACCAAATCGTGACGTACAATTCAACGAATCATGAGTCTGTATGAAGTTGTTTCAGGGCAAGCAGTGAACCTCTGCAAGTCATCCATCTGTTTTGGTGCAAAAGTTCAAGCTACAACAAAAACCATAATGCAAAATATTGTAGAAATTCATAATGAAGGAGGTGGAAACAAATATATTGGTCTACCTGATTAGTTTGGATCAAAGAAAACTGAGATGTTTTAATTTATTACAAATAAAGTGAAAGAGAGAACTCAAAGTTGGAGTAAGAATTTCTTATCCCATGGAGGAAAAGGGACTCTACTCAAGTCTGTGGCATTGGCAATGCCTTTTTTTTCAATGAATGTTTTCAAGATTCCAAAGGAGATTTGTGAAGACATCAATGCCTTATTGGCTAAATTATGGTGGAGCTCAGGTGATGAAAGAAAGGAAATGCATTGGCTTTCTTGAAAACGTATGAGTTTACCAAAAAATGAGGGAGGAATGGGATTCAGGGATTTATAACATTTCAATTTGGCTTTACTTGGGAAACAGGTGTGGAGAATCTTACATAATCCAAAGTGTTTGATGGCTAGAGTTTTACGAGGATGATAATTTGCCAATGGGGATATATTGATTGCTACTCTAGTGAACAAAAGTTCTTATGGATGGAAATCTCTAATTCAGGGGAAAATTTTGCTGAAGAAAGGATTAAGATATGTTATTGGAGACGGTAAATTCCTCAACACCTGGGACGATCCCTGGTTACCTACTCATCCCCTTCGACCATCTCAGCCTCTTGGGTTGACTAGTGTTGCTACAAAGGTCTGTCAACTGTTTAATCATAATGGTAATGGCTGGAATGAAGACAACGTTAGAGAAGTGGTGGTGGATGAAGATATCGACAAGGTTCTAGGAATTAAAGTATGTTCCATGGTGAATAGAGATCTCATTGGATGGAATTATAATGATGATGTAATGTATTTTGTTAAATCGGGCTACTAGTTATCGACACATCTTCCAGATTTGCCTCAAATAGAGCCACCGCTAGGTAGACGACAACTTAAAAGTGTTGTGTGGAAACTGAAAACTGCACCAAAGATCAAACATTGTCTTTGGAAGATAGCTTCAGTGATCCTAGATACCGGTGAAACGTTACAGAGAAGACATATCAACCAAAATTCAATGTGTAAATGGTGTTGCAAGGATGAAGAAACGACAACACATTTGTTTTTTTATTGCGATTATGCTCAGGCTACTTGGAGAGCCTCTGGCCTTCCCAATCCAATTCAATTTGATCATACATCTAATTTGGAGGAGAAGATTCAAGTTATTATCGATTTGAACCTTTCAGCCAGGCTCAAACATCTACGACAACTTCCTTTATGGATATTATGGAGGAATAGAAACTCTCTGATTTTTTTAGAATAAGCATATTCCGTGGGGAACCAATCGGGGATATGCTCGATCTGATGCATCTGAGTGGATGAATTCAGAAGAGTATCTTGATGATCAATATTAGGTTACCACAACTAACTACCAGAATATATCCATGAATTTATGATGGACCCGACCACCAAATTGATGGTTCAAATGCAATTATGATGCGTCCTTTGTTCAAGGCAATATACCCTCAAAAGCAGGATGGATCGTGAGAGATGATAGAGGCACGTATTATGGTGCTGGACAAGCAAGAGGTATAGTACTTTCAAATGTTTTCGAGAGTGAAATACAAGCTTTGATATTTACAATGCAACATTGTTGGAGTAAAGTATACATGAAAGACTTGGGAATGTGTGGACAACACTCCCCCAGGGTTCGACTCTCCCTGGAAATAATTATCACAATTATTTGGGAAGTCCGGGCTTGGGCCAAAGGCCCAGACAATTTACATGGTGGTCAGTAATGGGCTATCTGACTATCCTATGGCATTAGTCGGAAGGCATTCTAAACTCGGGATAGGCAGTATGGTGGCCCTTCGGGGAGAAGTCCACTCTGTAGCCCTTCGGTGTGTTCCTACCGGGGCCGACCGGATCAGCCGATAGGGTATATCAAAAAAGAAAAAAGTATACATGAAAGTGATTTTCGAAGGAGATAATCAAAGACTAGTAGATCTGATTAATGGTCGCAAGTTGAGTTTCAGTGCTCATAACTGGATTCGGGAGGCAAGAGTATGGAAGGACAAGTTTGAAGAAACATATTTCGTTTGGGTTAAAAGAGATCTCAATAAAGCAGTCGGGTTAATGGTTAAGAAGATCATTCCGGAAAACCAACTCTATATTTTTCACTTTTATGTTCCAAATTTTATTACTCATTTTTTACACTATGATTTTGTAAACTCTATCAATATAGCACCACCATCCGTCGTAACGTGAAATCACTGGAGAAGGTCCAATAGTTTGGGATACCATAGTTTGATCGCTATTTTGTGCTGATTCCCAGCTTGTTGCCTCCGTTTCCGCGCAATCTTCAGAGTTTCTTGTGAGTCTCTATCCACATTTGAAAAAACTTTATCATTCCTTGCTTTCCAAATATACCACACAATCCAAGGAAAGTTTCCATTCTGATTTTCTTTTGGAAATCTCCAAAAGATATAATCGAAATTTGAAAAGACCAATGATATTGGGAAAACACCCGGGGTGATGGTATATGAGAAAGTGCCCACATTTGTAAAGCTAGTGGACATTCATAAAGGATGTGATTGATCGTTTCCTCTTTCGTTCCACACCGTACACACTGTGTATCATAATTGATCCCTTTGGATCGTAAGTTTGCTGAAACAGAGAGACATCCCGATATGACTTGCCAAATAAAATGTTGTAATTTCGGTGAACATCGCAACTTCCATGTATGGGCTTGTAATTTCGTCACATCCGGACCATAGAAAATATTTGTACCGTTATATAAATTATGTTGTTCGACTTGATATCCTGACTTAACCGTGTATTTTTCCGATTTTATATAGTGGCATCCAAGAGTATTTGGTCTATAAGTACTGCTTATAGGCATACTTCGAATAATTGTCACATCCGACGGATCAATAATTGCATTTATCAACCCCATATTCCACGTTTTTGTCACTGGATCAATCATATGATTGACCATGAGATTCGGGTAATAGTTATACCCCTTACATAGTGATGACCTTAGACGAGAAGATGGTATCCAAGGGTCGTTCCATACTAAGATAAAACATCATGAACCAACTCTTCTAATTAGCCATTTTTAACCAGAGGTTTAGCCGATATAATGCTCCTCCATCCATACGACGGGGAGTAACATCGTATATTGTCTAAAGGGTATATGTTCCAAAAATATCGACCCTTAAAAACCCGCGCAAACAATGAATCCGGTTTATCCATCAGCCGCCATAACTGTTTTTCCAATAACGCATTGTTAAATTCCTCTACTGTTCGAAAACCAATTCCTCCGTCTGATTTGCTTTGATACAATTTTTTCCACGCTAACCAGTGCATTCCTTTTTGTTGTCCATTTGAATTCCACCAGAACCGTGCCGCCGCACTAGTTAATTTTGTGGTTATAGATTTGGATAACCTAAAATACGACATAACGTAAGTTGGCATTTGTGATGCCACTGATTTGATTAAAACTTCTTTACCACCTTTACATAATAAGCTTGATGTCCATCCGTTAACTCGGTCATGTTGTCTCTCTGCGACAAAATTAAATATTTTACTTTTTGCTCCTCTGAGATTTTCCAGAAGACCTAGATAAGATCCCATGCCTCTTATGGTAGAGATTCCTTGCTTTTTTTTGACAATTAACATGTTACATCTATTTGATAATTTAGAAGAACAACGTACAATAAAATTACCTTTTTTTTTTTTTTTTTTGCGCTTGCTTGTTCACAATTTAGAAGAAAAAAAAATCAAAAACCTTTTCGTGTCCTCCGTAAGAACGCTCCGTAAGGTAATTAGATTTTTGTATAATTAGGTTAATGAATACTCTTAAAAAAAACGTTTAGACAATGTTAAAAACAAAAAAAAAAACTTTATGACCTAACATAAATGGGTTTGGAGACATTTGAAACCCCAACTAATGATTAATAAAGCGACGTGAGTTGACACATCACTTCATCTTCTTCGATCTAGTTTCCAAAATCTCAGACGACGCTTCCAAAATCTTAGACAACGCTTCCAACTTAAAATCAAACGCTTCCTCAACATACTCAAACATCATTTTTGTAACTTGATGTTTAGGTACGCTGAGGAAGCGTTCGATTCCAAGTTGGAAGCGTCGACTGAGGTTCCGTGCAACGTAAAGTTACGAGTATGTAAATTTTTTCCCTTTTTTATGTTTACAAATTTTTGGTGAATTAAAAGCATTAGTGATATTGAGGTTTGGGACATGTTAATTGCAGTAGCAAACCATTTATTTATTTTTGGAATCATAATTGATATAAAATTTATCTACTTGTGATTCGGATATATGTTTGTGATCCCCAAAAATTCAAATACTCATTCTGTTTTTTATTAATAGATTATTTAAAATTTTCACATATATTAAAAAACACATTAAAATTTGATTATAAATATACCATTTTTTGTGACTAACAATTTTCTATAATTCTAAACCAATAGTAATTCAATAAACTTAATTATTTTTCTTGAAATTTACAATTCATTATCATTAACTAATAAAAATGCATAAAACACTTACAAAAATCTATTTTTTTGAAACAATTTTTTTTTCTAAAACATCTACTAATAAAAAACAGTGGGAGAATTTTTTGTATGAATTTTCAAACATTAAACTAATCATATCATTATGGTTTTTATGGTCCTCTTATGTTTTTTTTTTATAAAAAATTCAATAAACTCTAAACATTGTCAAGTAGCAAGCTTTTTAAAATGTTCAATTATTCATTTATTTTTGTACATTCTTCTTATAAAGTAGATGATTATATTGTTTAATTAATAAATACATCAACAATAGTAACAAGAATAATCAAAATGTTGTTAATTGTAAAGTTGATTAATCTCGTCTTTGTACTTAGCCACGACCTTGTCCCGTCTAATCTTCATCGTTGGTGTCATTAAGCCATTGTCTATCTGCAATGTTAACAATTTTCTTAATAAGTTTTTGATCTTTTGGGTCCTAAATAAGCCAAAAACATTATATATATAACTACCGTGAAGGGCTCGTCAACGATCAAGACCGGTCCGACTTGGAACGAGCATTCTGATGTCCTGCAACATTGTTAAAACCGAGTGAATATACGTATCAAACACTTTTTACCTCAAGTTAAAAAGTATTTTTTTTTTTACCATTTCCTCAGTTCTTGGTAAACTAAGCTCTTTAGCTTTTCTTTGCTGAGTTTGGATGTTTCAGGATCTAATTTTTCTGCTTCCTCTTTGTTTGGGATGATAATAGCTCCAAGTCGACGTTGATCCTGTGACCGAGAAAATCATTTCGAATATCAACAAATACGCGAAAAAAGCGGATTTTTAAGATTTTTGTAATTGTCTTCAAGAGAATTCAAGAACCTGTCCAATAACAACGATTTGTTCAATCAATCTGCTTCTCATGGCGGCTTCTTCAATCTCCAATGGTTCCACGTTTTCACCTATAGTGATGATAATGTTATCAACATAAGGACCGGTTTCTGTTTTTTACTTAGTCAATTTTGGGTTCAATTACTGCGTTTGAACATGTTTGTGACTCGGATTATACCTGTAGAGAGTACGATTGTGTCCTTGGCACGGCCTTCAAGAACGATGAGACCTCCACAGCGGCGACTCCGTCCTGTTGAGTGATGAGGAGCGATCCAACCTGTATCTCCTGTGTTGAACCATCCACTCTCATTTAAAACTTGCTTTGTGGTTGATGGATTCTGAAGCAAACACCAACAGAAGTATGAGTTAAAAACCCGACTTAATCATCAACGCAGAAGCCCTTACACGAGTACATACAACATAGTGATGCTTGATGAATCAATAAACTTAAATGTGTGGAAACCAGAGAGTAAAAGAAAGAAAAAATATGCATTATTACGAGCTTTGGGGTTATACAAACTTGTGTGTTTCTGTCACCTATTTTTCACAACTACATAGAAACATTATGAAACTGAAGTAATTTATAAATACAATACTACCTTATAATAACCTTTCATAATCTGTGGGCCTCTGACTTTGACAATGCCCTTTGAACCAGGAGGGAGAACATTATTAGTCTCAGGATCTACAATTTTGAATTCTGTACCATGCATTGGATACCCAGCTGAGCCAAGAACCTTCATTCAAAACAAAAAAGACGAATAAATTACAATATTAAGTCGAAGAAAAACGAAAATGATGGATCAAAAAGACATGACAGTTAAGAGCTTGACTGATTTGGAAGGCTCAGTGAGCAAAAAAACACAAAAAAGAACCTTTGAATCGTTTTGAGTTCAAAACTCGATTAAAAAATTGGAAGCAGGAATGACTTACATTACAGCTAAGCGTCCGTGCACAGACAACCGGTGAGGTCTCTGTCAAACCATAACCATTTTGTAGAATCACACCGATGGCCTGCACGATTTTGGAACAAAGTCTTTTACATATCGAAACTTGTTCAAAGGCAACAAAAGAAAAGAAGTGGATCTAATTTTTCCAAGAGAAATTATAGACGGCTTAACCTCAAAAAACTTGTCAATATGAATGGGTAAACTACCACCTCCGCTAATACCAGCCTGCGGAAACCAAAATCATATCAGTCTTAACTAGAAATATTTTGGTAAGAGAAACAGAATAGGAAATAGAGTTAGTGAACTACCTTCGATATCCCAATAGACGAATGAATTTTCTTGTAGATTAGGCTTTTGGCCAACATATGTAATGGCCACAATAAGGCAGCAACTACTCTCGCCCGCAACCAATCCACCAAACAAACAATATACATTGGAGGGTTTTGTTCTTTTGTTAGACACATACCCTGTAAACAGAGCAAAGACCATATCAGACCTTCAGGCACCACAAACCGGGAATACCACAAACTATAAGGTAAGAACATATGTGTCATGAAACCTCATAAATCCTCTTCATCTCCATATATGCCAGACTGATTTTGATCAATGTAAGTGCTAGAAATTTACGGCCAGCAGAACTTGTGGAAATTTGCTTTTGAATCCCGCTAAAGAGGAAACAAAGAAAAGAGAGAACACATGATGTTTTAACAACCAACTCATGTTTGAAAATGCTGCGAAGTAGTGAATGATTAAAATCATGGACTACGTTATTGAGAGGAAACACTCATTAGGAGTGTACTTCACCACGCTTTGAGTTGAGAGATGGATTGAAAAAAAAAATGCATAGAGAATTCTGTTGTATTTATAGAATCCATCATCATTAGTGTAGCCATGGGCATAATATTCGGATCCGAAAAAATTAACCGAAACCGATCCGAAAAAGAGGAACCGAACCCGAACCGAAACCATTAAAATATCTGAACGAATCATAGATTCCTATATCCGAAGAACCGAATGGATATCCGAAATACTCGAAATACAATTATATACCCAAGATATTAATTATATTTAGATTTGATAACCCAAAATTATAATTATAAATCCGAAGATATGAGTTATTTTTATACCAAAATGATTGAGAGACCCAAAATAACCAAAATATACAAAGTTTTTAGTTATATTTGTTAAGTTTTGTCCAAATTTTATTTAAATTTTAAAAAAAATTATTCAAATTTAACGAATTTTTATGATTTTTCGAATATCCGAAACCGAACTGAACCCGAATGGATCCGAACCGAACCCGAACCGAAATCCTAAAATATCCGAATGGATAATTAATCTTAAATCCGAAAATCCGAATGGATCCGAACAGAATCCGATCGGATATCCGAACGCCCAGGGCTAATTAGTGTTATATTGAGTATTGTGCAAACTTTTTAACTTGAAAAGTGACAAACCTGTAAAGTGTCTCATATACTAACGGAACGGAAATAAGATAGTGTGGTTGATACCGCTTTAGATCATCCTATATACCAAAAGAAAACAAAATAAAATGAATTAAGTCCAAAAGAAGAAACGTTGAATGATACACTTCAATCATTCTTCTGTTAAATGTTCTTACATTTTCCGACTTTCCGACTTTCAAAACTTTCATAGCACAATGATATAAGTATTCATCATATTTTCAAAAGAAAAACAAAGGTGTTTGATCTCAGGGGACCAACACAAGTCGATATAAGTACAATGGTTGTAAAAAATACTGACTGAATAAAAATGGAGGATGAGGATTACCTTTAAAAACCTTATAGACGTATACATTTGCTCAACTCCACATGTGAATATGAAGTATTCACAAGCACGTTCATAGGCATGCCATGATGGCAACATGCTTAGAAATCTATCGCTAGCTTCAGCAGGTACATATGCAGATAAATGTTTTATCTGGAAAGTGTTTAAGAAAACATTAAGAAGCTCAAAACTATTCTTAATAAGAAAATTTAGTACTTGAAAAAACATAATCACCAAATAAAAGCTTGCAAAGAAGTATTCGGCCTATTGGCTTGAACCTGGTGTAAGAGATTCCGATGTGTAAGCATAACGCCTTTCGGATTTCCCGTGGTACCACTGGTATACATAATCGCAGCTGTATCATCTGAATTGATGGAGTCATATTCAAAGCTCCCTGCAGCCATTCATTTGTTAGCATAAAGATAGATATTCTTTTAGGGCCTTGGAGAAAAACGTAGATCCTCAACGTACTGGTATCATTAGATGCTGAGAATTTTGCACGTCTCTCCTGTCCTAGGTTTTTAATTTCTGCGTAATTGTAAACTGGAATCTCCATCCCCTGCGTAGCCAATGATGACTTCTCACCCCAGAGAAGTACTAAAAATCTCAGAGATGCCTTGGAAGTAAATGTGTCAGCAATGCGGTTGAAAAACTCAGGATTATCCACAACAAGGGCTACACTGCAATACAGATCACTTGAAATTCTTGATCTCTATACTGCAAACAACTCTGGCACAGATAACTAAAGAGATACAGTACATCGTAGGATGAAAGATTTCTGTCTATCATCCAAGAATATCCTTGAACCATTATGATTTTACCGGAGCTCTGATGCAATAAGATAAATGAGAATTACACGTAATCAGAAATTTATTTCCTAAGTAAGCACCAAAACTTGTCGATCATTTACAAACCTTAGACTCAGCAGCACCATCAGATACATCTGAAGACGATGATACAAATACGGTACAAAAATGAGGCTAGTATACCGTGATCGAAATCATGTTTTGTTTATAATAAAGTAGCTTGCTCACCTCTCAAGAGTAGGTATGATATTTACATCAAACAACAAAAGAATCAAAAGTTTTCGCATACCTTTCAGAATGACGGTATATCTGCAGTAACTCTTCAACAGAGGACCTAGATCCTCTGACAACATTGACTGCTCCTGTAGCCATTATACCTGGCATAGAGTGATAAACAGTACATAAAGATACCAATATATTCGGGGAGAGAAAGAGAAATGAAAGAGTAGCGTATATTAGAACTATTGCACCAAGAAATGAACTAAAAATAGCTACAAAGCTAGCACTGTGAGCTTATCACCAACTGAGAGAGTACCACGTAAGATTCCTACAAGACTTCCTTCTTTGGACATGCAATTTTAACCATAGGAAAGTACTTTTCAGTTGAAACTCTTCAGTCAGGGAATAAGAATATACAGAAGCCAGAATGTTGTTAGTCTAAAACATATATATAACAAGAGAGAAGATAAGGAAGAATAGAAAAGAGCAGAAACATCTCAAACGTATCTCGAAAGATTGTTTTTGGATGGTTAATTTGTAAGACAACCACAGCTTGGTGATGCAATTTTTAGTGAAATCAATCCTTGTAAGCTATTGCTTCATGCTCTTCCTATAAAATAATGAGTAACAAACTGATTTCTAGTATTCTAGTGTGTTCCATATCATCAACCGCATACCTTGATCCGAAACAAGCCATCGGCAGGAGTTATCAGCAAAAAGTGCAATCTTCTCATCTGCTTTCACTCCAACAACTCGTAAGCCCTCAGCAAAGTCCAAAATCTCTTGTTCCAACTGAAAATTAAGTAAATAAGGTGAAGGCTTCCGTTGCTCACCAAAGAACTAATATCTACAACGACAATAACCAAGAGCATAGTAATTGAAATGATGTTGGTGCTAGGATCCTGTACATATTACAAACACCAATGGGAATGTCTGACTAAAAGCGTTACAAACCGTAATTTAAATGCTTCAAAACATCCAGAATTTGGACCATCATTAGGAACTGAACAAGAATGTCGATTAACTGTTCTGCGCTATTAAGAAATGACTTCTCTTGCTGTAATCAACAATTTACCTGCTTGTACGTCAATTTCAAAGGTGGGTCATGATAAAGATCCACCAATGCAACTTTATCGCCATACTTTTCTGCAGATGATCTCCAAATATCAGGAACAGCCTTCCATTCGTTAGAGCGCAGAGCAGCATCTCCTGAGCTTTCGAGGATTGGCGGACTCGCTTCCTTCTCCTGAATCATACATACCGAAACTGATGTTACCGGATTAGAATAGTGACGATAAACAACAATGGCAAAAGACAAAAAATGAACATATCACAGAACACACATATCTGAACAGAACCGAGGATCAAACTACTCGGTTTGGTGAGCAAGAGCATTTCAGTTTACAGGGACAGTTAAAATCCAAAGAATCGACAAAAACTACAAACTTATGCATCAAACAATTTTTTTAAAAAAAGATACGATTTTGAAAAGCTTTCTTAATCAATCAATAAACTTGTGATGATTACATAAATAAAACGACTTTCTTCACAGATTGGCAGCTTTCGAAGTTCAATTCCAAAAACCCAAAAGCGAAAATGGATTCTTTAAGATAACGCAAAGGAGACACGCAGGAATCTGAGACTCGCCTTGGACAGGCAGTGAATCCGAAATCGCCGGAATGAAGGAAATCGAACTCGTTGACCAAATCCATCGTGACCCAAAATCAATCTGAACCGAAAGTCAGGAACTTTACGAGAAGAAAGTAGCGTCGAAGGTCCCAAAGAAGTCGACGCCATCGTCGACGCGCGAGGCAACGAGGAGGCGATGAAGAAGGAATAATCCGGTTTCAGATGAAGTTGCATTTGCAGATTAAGACAAGAGAAGATGAGGGGGACCTCAGAGAAGAAACAGAACAGAGAGAGATCTCGAAACAGGTAAGATAACTAAGTAACGCCAATCATATCGGTGTCTTGATTACACAAGAACTTTCACTGGAAGAGATTTAATTATTGGTTCGATTTTCTTCCAAAATTGAATTTCATTTCTTTTTAGTGTTTTTTGTTTTCTGAACATTTATGAAAAGTTTGGTGTTTCAATGCAATCAGATGCAATATGCGGCATTGTTTTGATTCTTAACTAATACTCTCTCTGTTTCAAAAAGAATGTCATTCTGACAATTTTCACATAAATTAAGAAAATTTATAAAAATTTTATTTTTCCCTTTATTAATACACTATAAAAAATTCTCTTTCTAATTAATACATTAAAACAATAGGGTTAAAACTGGATTTTTAATAAAAAATTTGCATTAAAAATACAAAGTGACACTTTTTTTATAACAAAAAAAAATGCTAGAATGATATTCTTTTTGAAAAGGAGGGAGTAGTTTGGTAATGAGATTGATGATCCAGCCATGTTCTTTATTACGACATAAATTGTTTCAAACTTCTTTCTTTTTTATAACTAGGGTAATTTGAGTTTTTACCACCCGACTCATCTCCAAAATAAGTGTACTCGTCGAATAGTCAATTTACCGGATTTTTAAATGGGTTTAAAATTGTTTTGACTCGCCAAATGAGAGTGAAACTTTGCGTTTGTGTTTGTATTACCATGATTGGTATAACTTATAGTAGAGCAGTAGCATTCTGTAGTAAAATCATTATGCTGTTGAATAGGGGGTGTATTGAATTGAGTATTTAGAGTGATTTGAGTTTTAATAAGATTTCAGATGATTTTGATGGTTTTGGCTGATTTTAAAGAAGTTGTTATGATTTTGTATTAAAATCCCCTACAATCCCACCTAAAACCATGAGATTTGGATCTTTATATTTTTAACTAAGAAAGTCTTCTAAACTCATCTAAAATCTCCTGCAATCATTAAAATCTCAATACTTAAAACATTTTCAATAACAGTGGATTTGATATGATTTTAACAAATTCGTGTTTGAATAACAGAGGATTGTAGATGATTTTGAGTGACTTTACATAAATTTCATGTTCAATTAACACTGGATTTGGGAAGATATTTTAAAATTATTAGTTGAATAACAAGAAATTTTAATAAAATCTCAAAATCTCTTAAAATCCAGTTCAATACACCCCCTTTGGATCTTTGTATTTCTAACTAAGAAAGTCTCCTAAAATCATCTAAAATCTCCTGCAGTCATTAAAATCTCAATACTTAAAACATTTTCAATAACAGTGGATTTGATATGATTTTAACAAATTCGTGTTTGAATAACAGAGGATTGTAGATGATTTTGAGTGACTCTGCATAAATCTTATGTTCAATAACACTGGATTTGGGAAGATATGTTAAAATCCTTAGTTGAATAACAAGGGATTTTAATAAAATCTCAAAATCTCTTAAAATCCACAGTTCAATATACCCCCTATATGTTTATTAAATTATGTGAATGGTAAAAGCAATGAACCGTTAGATAACAAATTACCAAAATACACATAACTCATATTATCTGTTTTTTTAATAAATTATGCAAATTATTATAAAAAGAAATAATAAACGATGCAATAGTATAAGATTCATCATAACCACACCAATACACAGAGCATGAAGCAACAGTTTAAAAAGCACATGCATGAAGCAACAATTTAAAAAGCACATGCAGGAATGATCAATATACGCTGCAGGCCATTAAGCACTATTCTACATACACAATATATTAAAATTTCAAACACTTAACACAAAACTTACTTTGGACTTAATTTTCTAAAGAAATTGCCGACGGTTTTTAGGTTACTCAGAATTAGGTTTAGAGAGAATATTATGATGTTATCTTAAGGAAATTTAATTGAATATATAAGGTTTAGAGAGAAACACAAAACTTACTTCGAACTTGATTTTTCTAAAGAAATTGCCGACGGTTTTTAGGTTTCTCGCAAACGAAAGATTATTTTTATTTATAGCAAACTTACACGTAGTTAGAATTAGGTTTAGAGAGAATATTATGATGTTATCTTAAGAAAATTTAATTGAATATCATGGTATATTTGTCATTTTAAATTGATAAGGTAAAATGCTCTTTCAAAAGCTTCATAGAACATTATAATATGGAGCATATTGAAACCATCAATGCTCTCCTACATGTTTTAGTGATTGGATACTATAAAAGCTTTAAGCCCAGCTAAACACCTTACCAATCAAAGCCTTAATTTATTTATACTAGAAAACAAAATTCAAAGGAAACCAAGTTTTTGAGATACAAAAACATCTCTTTTAAATTTTCGCTGCAATACTCAAATGCTAATCTTCGGTTTGTATTTGGTGTTTCGGTTTACAACCAAAATTTTCTTTTATCTAAGATGCTTAAAGTTCTGGGGATTAATAAAGCTTTAGTGTAAATCTCCTAGAGAATGTGATCCCTTTTTTGTTAATCACGCTTTGTAAGGAAAACAAATTTCTTTATTAATTATTTGATTTTTTTTTTTGTTTTCTCAATATCGAGAAACATGAAGCAGAGAAGGTATAATAATCATGAAGAACAACAATATTAAGTAACATTAATAATCATAATCGAGCTTTGATCATTTAATTTGTCTTCTTCCTCCTTTAGTCCTCCTCACAGAGTAACGCTCGGAAACTTGCAGCGATCATTTCCTGTAAAAAAAAAAAGCTTTATTAGTGACAGTATATTCCATAAATACCCTTAGTCTGTCACATAAACCGTGACTGTACGAGACAGGTTATTTTCGTCCAATTTTGAGAAAAAAAAGAATGGCTCACCAGGGTTGATCGTGGTCTCATGAGCCGATCCATTGAAGTAACATCGAACGTTTTGGGTACGGAACTGAGCCCAGTACGAGCTAACCGCATAGCTTGCGTGCCAATTAATAGAGACCGGCTCGTAACACTCTCTTCCCGGAGCCAAAGCCGCACACGTCGTGTTGCTTCGGCCACAAGCAACCCTCAAAGCTTCCTCAAGCTCAGCCTCGTTGGCTCCTTCGACCGGTACACACCACACTTGACCCTTGTAAGGAACGTTGTTCGTCGGTTTAGGGAGAGGGTTGAAACCGGTTAATGGTTTTTGACCGGTGAAATCAACGTCGTAGATTGGTGTACCGTCGGGATGCAAGAGTCCCCAATGCCTCTGTGTTCCCGAACCGGATTTTTGGTTTTCGTTGAACAAGGAGAAAACAAATGTCGGTATAGGTAAACCGGGTCTAGCTGGTGTACCGATTGGTGGAATTGCGGTCATCTTCTTGATTAAATTCCGGTTATACGTCGCCGCGTTGAGAACGTTGGCTCCGGTTTCGTCGATGTCGCCGGAATGAGGCCATCCGGTTTCGGAGATCGCGATGCGGATGTGTGGGTAACCGAGTTTGGTCATGGCAAAGATAACCGAATCCAACATTTGGTCAAGAAGATTACGGTAAACCAAACCGGTTTGAGGATCGGTATAAGTTGAGTTTCCTTGGAACAGAGCGAAGTCTAAACTGGTGTTCATAGGGTTTCTTGACCAGCGGAAGTAAGGTTGAAGATTGATGAAGAAGTAAGAGTTTGTTCCGTTGAGAAACTTCAGCAACGGCGACATCAATTCTCCGGCGATATCTTCCCGAAATGTCGAGTTCGACGGAGGAAACGTCGACCGGAGAGAATCCATGGCTAAAGGTGTCCCGACTTTGATGTTGTGAATCCCATGAGCTCTGAGAGAATTCACGATTTTGCGCATCGCCGGTACAAGATTCTCCGTGATATTCCTGTCTTCGACGGAGAGGATCTCGTTTCCGACAAGGACGAATCTGATCTGGGTTTGTGGATAGTAAGGGAGGATATTGGTTGTGACCCAATCTTCCGCTGTGGTTTGGTTTGAGCTGAGGGAATTGATTTGGTGGTTAGGGACGGTTATGGTGACGTAGAGATTGGTTTGAGAGAGGAGTGTGAGAGATTCTGGATCGGCATCGTAGAGCTTGACATGACCGGCTTTGATGGATTTGATGAAATTGATTGATTGGTAAGGAGATGGGAGGTTGTTTCCTTGTCTACCATAGTTGATACCAATCTTGCTGGCCAAATCTAGCATTGTTTTCCTCTCTATGTACCTGTGCTGATTCTGGAACCGAGTCGCGGAGCAACATGAACCTGTAAAAAAATGAAAGATAGATTTATGTATATCGAAGAATCGGATTGAAATAGGAGGAAACAAAGGGAAAATGTAAAACATATTGATTCTTGGATGAAGAAGATGACTTACTTGAAAAAACAAGGAGGGTGAAAAGGAAGAAAGCAAGAAGAGCCATTGTCTTTTTGCGTTTGGTTTGCAATGTGTTGGTGATGATTTGAGAAGGAATGGTGTGGAATTTGAGACAAGTGATTGAGGTATTTAAGTAGGAGTTTGGTGTAAGTTTAGTGTGAAGATTATAGATTTATATTGAGTCATGCAAGATTAGCTTCTTTTTTTTGGCTTTTGGTTTCTTTTGAAACTATATCATAGTTCTTTTGTGCTATGATTTTAAAAAGATTGTTGGTTGGATGGTTCAAATTGAACCTAGACATCTCTTTTCCTAAATAGCGCACTTAACATCTTTTTACATGTTGTAAATTTTGTACAAAACACATTTGGTGATTGTAGATTGAGAAAAATACCTCAATACTAATTTTGAATTTTGAATACTTTTCTTTTTGACATTGAGTTGAGAAGACTAATACAACACATCTATCATGCTACTGTATAATGCAAATCTGCGAAGACATATTTGATGGTACGTATGATGATTCACATAGTATGAAACTATGATCATAACATCATATATCTTCACATCAATATTATTATGCAACTCTAATTTAGAATGAAAATCCAAGACAAGACTGAATGAAGTGAAAAGGGTCACATCCAAGAACTTACTCCATTCGACCCTTCCATGGATCTCTACTCCAATCTTATCCAACACGATCATCATACACCAAATCTTGTCGCTCATAAAATCTTCCAACAAACAAGCAAGTTTTCCATTGCAATCCCCCATTATGTTCCTCTCCTTGTGAAACCACTCATCAGGATCCAAACCTATAACCACTCTCCATATATAGCTTCTCTTTAGAGTCATACTCATACCACATTAACCGAATATCACACTGTTTATCACACACGCTCCACCCATCCTCCATGCATGTACCCATCTCAAAAGTGAAAAGGCTCACATCTACCATCTTTTGTATCGTAGATTGTGTTTCTTAATTTTCATTAGAACTCATCCATGGCCACAGCTTCACGAAAATTAGCTCGCTTAATAATTTCTCAAATCTCAGCTCAAATCTGGGAACAACTCACTCGTGGTATTCTCAAGGAGCACTACACAACATACTGGAACACACTTGTTGATATTATCTCCGACTCATCGCAAGATAACATTCTTCTATTCATTATGAGGTATGTATTTCAAGAAGTGGTTTATGGTGTTTGGTGGGAAAGAAACGGAAGTCGGCACATAGAAACTCCATCAACTTCTCAAAAACTCATTAAACTCATTGACAAGCAAGTGAGAAATAGACTCAATTCCATCCAAGCCTTAGGAGAAGAACAATACAAAGATAGCCTCATATTTTGGTTTTCAACAAGACATGTCTAAGTTTTTCAGTTTTTTGTTTAGCTAAACATTTTTAAAACCTTTACATTTGTTGTAAAAACGGTTTTTTTACTGAATAAATTTAATATTCTTTAAAAAAAACAATTAATCCTCAAATCTTCATTTAATTTGTTTCATGGTTTTTTTTTTATGTTCTTCATAGGTGGTTTAATTTTTGTTTTTTCTGTTTTGTTTTCGCAGAAAAAGAACAAAGCAAAAAAGAGACATAAGAGAGAGCAAGAGCCGTACGTGGCATATGATGAAGTGCCAAATCATTTGATAAGGTTGAGATGAAGATTGTAAAGAAAGAACCAATTTAATTACGACAATACTTATGAAATAAGTGTCTTTACCTTTTTAATTATAGTTGTTTTGTCGTCTGAAATATTATTATCTATTACATATTATAAAAAAATCTATGGTCTAGACTAATATGGTAATGAAAAAGTAGATGGATCGACAACGATATCTCTAAACTCCGGTGCACCGAGTTTATTTTTATTAGAAATCTATAAGATGTTTACAACACTCTTACTTGGATTTACACACAATCTAATACACACCCTTAGCTTGTTACCAACTGATTTCTAACTACATCAAACACTAGAATTACAGTTAATGTAACTTCTATGTTTCTCTCACCGATCTGCACTAAATGCTTCTTACGGTTTTTTTTTTGGAAAGTTTATCCTTAACTTTCAGATCTAAAACGGCTAATCTTTGCTAAGCTTCATTGATTCATATTTATAGAAGACAACAATGAGCTCCTAGGTTAGATTACTGGTCGTACTAGTCCACCTCAACAACTCTTGCCACATCATTAAAAACTTCGTGTTTAATGTTTTAGCTCTGCAATCTTCTTGTTCCAACATCTCTGTTGTAGTTCCAGCATGACTGCAGAATTCACAAGTCTTCACCAGACTTCATGATACTTCCACATAGAGCTCACACTTTCATTCTCCCCCTTTTTGACTGAATATGTCAATCCAAACTTTTTTGCAACACAAACAAGACAAACTCTACCAGAGATACATATGCACATTTATCTCTGAAATCATTCCATTAAAGTAAAAGAATTTTTGACAAAATACAAAGCATCCTGAGTTGCAAGTTCGCAGACTAAACAAAATAGTTCAAAGATCTGCAACAACTACCTGAACTCATTTCCTACAAAAACCAGCAATGAGTTTTGACAAAAGCATAGACCCCCCCCCCCCTCGATTCAAACTCCCCCAAGATTTATACTCCTCACACCTAATCCCAAGAATTAGTTTCATCATTAGCACCATGTTCAGATCCTTGAGCTTCCTCATCATTATTATCTTATGGAAACAAATTCTCATGAAATTGGGCATCTCCATATTCTCCCCCTGCTTGTTTGGCATATTCCAGTTAAAAACAAGTTTGAGCAGAAGACATAGAGTATGAGACCAAAGCAGAACAACTTACCTTCAAGACGTGTGGCCATGTCCAAAAGCAGTGTGGAAGTATGTTTCAAATCTGCCAACAGGGAGCGCCCAAACACAAAAGAAGGAGTTGGAGTTTGATTTCCTGCCATACCACGACGTGCATCAGCCTTGTATTCCAGGAGAGACTGCTCTGGGAGCTCATCCGGAAGCAATGGAACTTCCCATTGAAATTTAAGTACTTGAAAGATCAGTGAGGGGTATGGAATAATTGATGAATCTCTTGCGTTCATCGCCACGTGAAGAATCTGATCGTAGATGAACTTCCCAAAGTTAAACGGAGTCCGTTTGGCCAACATGTAAAGGAACCCAGCACGTCCTTTCGTGACAGACGTAGTGTGTATTTTAGGCATCCAGTTGAAGCAACAAACCCCAAAGACATGGGCCATTTCAGAGGCAAGAAGAGAAGTATTGAAACCTTGCCAACGATGCAGACGATTTCCAGTGAAGTGGCCAACAATGGTAGGAGTGGAGACATCAACATGAATCTCCGATGATTCTTTCACATGAGGATTTGGAGTGGGGAAGACCTTGTTGATCATCGTAGATGAAAACTCATAGACTTTTCCTCGAACATACACACCATCCCTCCTTTCCCGATGAGTAGTACATATGAAATTGGCATAAAATTCCAAGATAACATTCTTGACAAAAAGTTCTTGGACAGCAACAGTTTCAAAGAGACCATTTGCGAGAATAACGTCAAGCATACCGCTATTTGCTTTAGAGAAGGGAACAAACCGTTCAGCAAGGATGTGACGCAAGTGATATTTCAGAAAACGCAACTGCCCTGACTTGGAGAAAAATTGAAGGGAAACAGGTTTCTCCATAGGTTCACTCCAAAACGGTTCAACATCATCAAGTACAGACTGTTGATACCGATTGATGCTTCGAAGATCAGTGGGATCATAGGGGAGATCCTGATGGCGAGTGCGAAGAAAACATCCAAGTGTGTCATCAATCGTGTCATCCTCGAGCGATGGTGTGCCCTCCGAGTAAGATGGCGAATCCTCCACCTCATAATCTTAAGAATCGGAGGAGAGACACTCACCCATTAGAGATGGTGTGTCCTAAGAAGATTATCGCTTTGAAGATTCATAATTGCCTGCGACAGACGTCGCCGAAACCATTTTGATGGAGTTGTCAGAATCCTGCAGTGCAAGACGATCCCCCTCCATTCGTTTTTTCTTGGCTTCTTCGGTTTCGTAGAGTTGGGCTCTGGTTCGAGAGTGATGCATGGCGGAAGAGACGAGGAGAGACTGGCTCAGGAGAGACGGCGAAATTAGGGTTGTAGAGAAGAAAAAGTGAACCTTCGTTTTTTTGTCTGAAAATAACAAAAAGTGAATTTTCCCTTTTTCTCTCATAAATCCTTCTTTTTCTTGCAAATGACAACATTGGCCCCTCTCTTTGTGCTTTGAAATCATTTAATCCTGAAATTCTTCTGATTAAGACACAACTCACAACACCCATCAGCGCATTTGAATCCAGGAAAATCACACATCTGTGAATTATCATGACAAAAATATGCAACATTAAGTCAAAAACATCATAATCAAGAAATATTCTCGAGGGCAATCAAGAACATGCATACTTTGTGAGATCAACTCAGATTTTGTTTCACCCTTGAACCTCATTTTTGAATCAAAAACAATCAATGTGCTGGAACTCCACTTCCAAAGCGATGTGATGGGACTTAATCCAGAATCGTCTGCACAGTGATCAGCTTACAATTTTGAGCTGTTGGAACACTCAACTTCCCATTCCAGCATGGTAGCTATTTCTCAGTTCAGAGGAGCTTTCACACATGCTGATTCACCATGGTTAGCTTTCACACTGACATACCTACTAGAATCGGCGAGTGTGACTGAGAATGAACAGGCTTGGCGCAGGCTCGATGACATAAAATCTGACCCAACATCGAATTTTAATAGAGAGTTGATCAGACTTTGAGAGTTCTTGATTTTACTTCTCCTTTTGTGTTTTTCCTGTTTTTTTTTGTTTTTTTTTTAATTTTCTCTGTGATAAGCACTTCTCTATCGGTGAAATGAGTTGCTTCATACTGCTCTTTTATGCAAACTCATCCCTTCCTTTGCAAGAACCACCCGGAGGTTTTGTGTTAATCCCTCAATCTCAAGTCACACTCTAAACAAATCAGCTCTTGAGGGCATGGAAGGCAGCTCTTTTCCACAGTGAACTTTAAAGAAAGAGGTTTTGAGCAAAAAAATTTATAGCTCCTTTAAAACAAAAAACAAATTTCACACTGTACATCCGATCTCTGTCTCAACACAAACAATCATTAGGAAAATGGTTAGAGTTCACAAACACCTAAATACTTTTGCAAGTTAACAAACGTATTAAAGTACAAGGGCTTTGTGAAAATATCAGCAAGTTGACACTCAGAAGACACATGTTCTATGACCACTTCTTTCTCTTCAACCAATTCTATTATGAAATGATGACGAATTTTAATATGCTTAGTTCTAGAGTGTTGTATAGGGTTCTTAGATATGTTAATAGCGCTTTGATTATCACATTTCACAAGTAAAAGTTCATGATCTAAGGAATGTCTCAAGAGCACTCACGTACTAGCACCCGAGGTAGCTTAAGTAGGTAGTTCAGGGAACCCGAGAGAATGTGAAGGACTTGAACAAGGAAGTGTGAAGAACTTGAACAGAGGGACAATGCCAAAGGAGTATTTCGAACCATGGACCGATGTCTGGGTAGGCCGGAAGGTTGAAGACTGGATCTAGAGTGAGTTCCTGGAGAGCCTAGGCAAGATGTGCCAGAAGAATTCGGGATGAATTCTTTTTAAGGGGGGTAGAATGTAATGCCCCAGGACTCGGCTATAAATCGACCATGGGGAATTGGTCGAGACGGAAACCAATTTGGCCTAGAAGTACCGGGGAAAGGACGAGAGGATTGTTACTGACGGATCGTGTAATTGAACCATGGGGCCCAACCCAGTATTCTAAGGGTCAAAAAGGTGAAAGTCTGATCGAAGCGCCTTAAGGGAATTGTCCGCGAAAAATAGGCTATGGGCTTAAGACTCTAGTTTTAACGATAGAACCTTCTCGGCGGATGCTGGCAGACATGCGGTAAGCAATGGGTTCGAAAGGACTCGGGTAATTTATGTGGACCAGTTGCGGCCACAACCGTTTTTTTTAGGTAACCGCTTTTGGATAGGACCGGGAAAAGTCAACAATTGCGGCTACGAATAAGAACGAGTTGTGGATAAGTATGAGTTGTGGATAAGCTTAGAAAGGGGATAAACTTGATTTTTTATGGATAGGGGAAGTACGAGGTGTCGGCCAAAGGGATTAATCCTTACATGCAAGCACGAGGTGTTGCTGTGAATGCAAGGAAGAGGTGTCACCATGCATGGGAGTTAACATGTGTCGGAAGGTGACTAAGCCTGTTTATTGATGAAGGCATGTGTCGCCGCACGGATGAGCTTGGTCACAGGACATGTGTCGTGCTGGTGTTACTCCGAGGCCACCTCGTGCTTACCTAAAATGCTATATATAGGACCTTAGTCATTTCTAAACTCCACACCCCTTTCCCATTCCGAAAATCACTAGAAAACCTCTCTCTAGAACCGTGTTGGTTTTCTGAACACTTAAGCCGGGTGCGAGCAGTACGGTGAGAAGGGCCGAGGCAAGATCAGATCCAAAGATTCAACGGAAACACTGTGAGTAGCTTCCGGTCATGTGAGGCAGCACATGATTAGGGTTTAATTTGAGTTATTTAAATTCTGCATTTGGTTTATTGCTTGCGTAATTATTTATGGTAATTATTGCGTGAAGCTTGGTTGATTGTGTGAATTTCCGCTGCGTGTCGTTGAAGTCTAGTTACTTGGTGTGACTAGGACTATTGTGAATGTGTTGATAGGTTGTTAGTTCCGCTGCATGTTGGTATGATAGTTTTGCACAATCGTTGAGATTGCGCTAGGTTGCGTAGTTTATGCATGTTAAGTTGGTAGACTTGCTTGCATAATTAATGAGTCATGCTAGGTCGCATGGTAGAGATCTCGGGCTCACTAAGTAATTCTAGATTACTTATGACGATGCTTTATTGTTTTTCATGCTGTTAGGTAATAGCCAGGCTCGGGATTTGAACCGACGGCTCCCTGGGCCGAGGTACGGGTTGCAAAGCCTTAGGCCGAAGTCTCAGGAGTTTGCGGGCCTCGCGGGCTGGGAAGCTTGGGCGGATCGGACGACGGGCTGTCCGTGAACCCCAGGCCGACCGGCGCGAGGGAGCCGCTACGTGGCGAACCCGGCCCGTGTCTCTCTGGTTGTGCGCGGCGCGCGCGGTGCGCGAGGGAAGCTCTCGCGGGAGCCTTCCCTCGGCCCGGCGACCGGTACAGGGAGAGCGGTTCGGGGGCGTTACAAGTTTGGTATCAGAGCATGATTTAGATTCTATGCTAGTTGGTCTTTTATTTGTGAGCTTATCTTTTGTTGCGTTGTAGATGCGTTCGCCTAGGACAGGAAGGTCGAGGGGAGGACGTCCTCGGGAGTTTCCGGGACGTGGGCGGAGATCTGCCTGGTTGGCGGGGTACTACAATGCGTATGGTTCGGTTATTCCGGCTGGACGATGGCGTGAGGTATCGTCATTGGGGTCCGAATATGAACATACGCCTGTGGTATCAAGTATGACTGGTCCGAGTGCGACTAGGGAGGCAGGGCCTAGCACAGGTGATGCTGGCGCCGGTTCTAGCGTTCCGGGAGCAGGAATCGTGGAGGAAGGATTGATACCGTGTAAGGAGAATGACTTCCCAGGTGCGGAAGATATGGGTTTGTATACACCTTCGGAGTCAGATCCTCAAGAGGAGGAAGGTGACAATGTTGACATGGCCGAGGACTATGTGTTGGTGGGACACGAGGGTCAGGAGGAGGCATTCGTGCCGGAGGATTATGTGAGCATATCCTCTGATTCATTTCACTTAGTGCATGTGATACCGTCATCACCGAGTGTTATGGATATCTCCTTTGACAGTTCGGTGGGACCACTGGGAGAACATGATAGTCCGACGCATGGTCTTTCACCTTTGCCAGGATGGCCAGACTTCGAGATGTTACTCAGCCCGAGCATATTAGCTTCTCCTACACCGGTGTCACCTGGTGCGAGTTCCTTTTCCTCGATGTGGAGAGCCACATCACCATTTTCGAGATTTGGGATGGAATCCGGATGGAGTTCTGCGCCGGTGGGCCAGACTAGCATTCATGATCCAATCCAGGAGCAGGGGCAATGGAGTGGCGAGATGGGATTTGGACAGGAGAGTCAAGATGGACGTCCCGCTGTGCCAAGCAGGTATAAGCCTATATGCTACACATATGGGCAGGAAGGACATTATAATCGCGAGTGTAAGTATTACCAGCCGTACGGGGCCGCGAGAATTGTCTGTCTCACTTGTGGAGAGCAGGGCCATTATGCTATCTCATGCCCGACCACACATCCAGACTCACCGACTCATTCTGTACATTTTCACGTAGCCACTCCTCCTCCTCCTTCTTATGTCCCTCATGCAGGCTATCGTTTTGTGCCAGGTTATTTATGGTTGGCGTGTAAGTACCCACATTCGGGTTAAGGAATGTTGGGTAGTTAGCACCTTTTTGTTATACAGGCGGCTAAGAAAACCTGGGTTAAGGATGTACCCTTTTTATCATTTTGTTGTTGTTTAATTATAAGTTTTAACTTGTCGGATTATGTTAGGTACATAACTGAATGTTTCAAACTTGTACTGTATGTTGTTAATAAAAAAACATGTTTAGTGTTTGTTGAATGCTAAGGTGGATTGATCTTTGTCTCAAGAGCCCCACGTACTGTCACACGAGGAAGCTTAAGTAGGTAGTTCGTGGAATCCGAGAAAAAGTGAAGGAGTTAAAAATAGGACAATGCCATAGAGTATTTCGAACCATGGACCGATGTCTGGGTAGGCCGGAAGGTTGAAGACTGGATTTAGAGTGAGTTCTTTGAGAGCCTAGGCAAGATGTGCCAGAAGAATTCGTCCCGAATTCTTTTTAAGGGGGGTAGAATGTAATGCCACAGGACTCTGCTAGAACTCGGCCAAGGGATTTGGTCGTAGGGCCGGGAATCGAATGTTTAAAACTTCACGCCCTCATCAATGACGTAGCGGAAATTCACACAATCAACCAAGTTTCACGCAATAATTCTCATAAATAATTACGCAAACTATAAAACAAACGCAGAATTTAAATAACCCATAATTTAAATCCTAATCATGTGCTGCCTCACATGACCGGAACTTACTCACAGTGTTTCCGTTGAATCTTTGGATCTGATCTTGCCTCGGCCCTTCCCACCGTACTGCTCGCACCCGGCTTAAGTGTTCGGAAAACCAACACGGTTCTAGAGAGAGGTTTTCTAGTGATTTTCGGAATATGAAAGGGGTGTGGAGTTTAGAAATGACTAAGGTCCTATATATAGCATTTTAGGTAAGCACGAGGTGGCCTCGGAGTAACACCAGCACGACACATGTCCTGTGACCAAGCTCATCCGTGCGGCGACACATGCCCTCATCAATGACCATGCTCTTTTACAAGTTTTAAACATTCGGTTATGTACCTAACATAATCCGACAAGTTAAAACTAATAACTGAACAACAACAAAAGGATAAAAAGGGTACATCCTTAACCCATGTTCCATTAGCCGCCTGTACAACAAAAATGTGCTAACTACCCAACATTCCTTAACCCGAATGTGGGTACTTACACGCCAACCATAAACAACCTGGCACAAAACGATAACCTGTATGAGGGACATAAGGAGGAGGAGGAGGAGTGGTTACGTGAAAATGTACAGAATGAGCCGATGAATCTGGATGTGTGGTCGGGCATGAGGTAGCATAATGGCCCTACTTTCCACAAGTGAGACAGATAATTCTCGCGGCCCCGTACGGCTGGTAATACTTACACTCGCGAGGGTAATGTCCTTCATGCCCACATGTGTAGCATATAGGCTTATACCTGCTTGGCACAGCGGGGCGTCCATCTTGACTCCCCTGTCCAAATCCCATCTCGCCACTAGTCCATTGCCCCTGCTCCTGGATTGGATCCTGAATGCTAGTCTGACCCACTGGCGCAGAACTCCATCCGGATTCCATCCCAAATCTCGAAACTGGTGATGTGGATCTCCACATCGAGGAAAAGGAACTCGCACCAGGTGACACTGTGTAGGAGAAGCTAATATGCTCGGGCTGAGTAACATCTCGAAGTCTGGCTATCCTGGCAAAGGTGAAAGACCATGCGTCGGACAATCATGTTCTCCCAGTGGTCCCACCGAACTGTTAGAGGAGATATCCATAACACTCAGTGATGACGGTATCACCTGCACTAAGTGAAATGAATCAGAGGATATGCTCACATAATCCTCCGGCACGAATGCCTCCTCCTGACCCTCGTGTCCCACCAACACATAGTCCTCGACCATGTCAACATTGTCACCTTCCTCCTCTTGAGGATCTGACTCCGAAGGTGTATACAAACCCATCTCTTCCGCACCTGGGAAGCCATTCTCCTTACACGGTATCAATCCTTCCTCCACGACTCCTGCTCCCGGTACGCTAGGACCGGCGCCAGCATCACCTGTGCTAGGTCCTGCCTCCCTAGTCGCACTCGAACCAGTCATACTTGATACCACAGGCGTATGTTCATATTTGGACCCCGATGATGATACCTCACGCCATCGTCCAACCGGAATAACCGAACCATCCGCACCGTAGTACCCCGCTAACCTGGCAGATCTCTGCCCACGTCCCGGAAACTCCCGAGGACGTCCTCCCCTCGACCTTCCTGTCCTAGGCGAACGCATCTACAACGCAACAAAAGGTAAGTTCACAAATAAAAGACCAACTAGCATATAATCTAAACCATGCTCTGATACTAAACTTGTAATGCCCATGAACCGCTCTCCCTGTCCGAGGGAAGGCTCCCGCGAGAGCTCCCCTCGCGCACCGCGCACAACCAGAGAGACACGGGCCGGATTCGCCACGTAGCGGCTCCCGCGCGCCGGTCGGCCTGGGGTTCACGGACAGCCCGTTGTCCGATCCGCCCGAGCCTCCCAGCCCGCGAGGGTCGCAAACTCCCGAGACTTTGGCCTAAGGCTTTGCAACCCGTACCTCGGCCCGGGGAGCCGTCGGTTCAAATCCCGAGCCTGGCTATTACCTAACAGCCTGAAAAACAATAAAGCAGCGTCATAAGTAATACAGAATTACTTAGTGAGCCCGGGATCTCTACCATGCGACCTAGCATGACTCATTAATTATGCAAGCAAGTCTACCAACTTAACATGCATAAACTACGCAACCTAGCGCAATCTCAACGATTATGCAAAACTATCATACCAACACGCAGCAGAACTAACAACCTATCAACACATTCACAATAGTCCTAGTCACACCAAGTAACTAGACTTCAACGACACGCAGCGGAAATTCACACAATCAACCAAGCTTCACGCAATAATTCCCATAAATAATTACGCAAGCAATAAACCAAACGCAGAATTTAAATAACTCAAATTAAACCCTAATCATGTGCTGCCTTACATGACCGGAAGCTACTCATAGTGTTTCTGTTGAATCTTTGGATCTGATCTTGCCTCGGCCCTTCCCACCGTACTGCTCGCACCCGGCTTAAGTGTTCGGATAACCAACACGGTTCTAGAGAGAGGTTTACTAGTGAATTTCGGAATGGGAAAGAGGTGTGGAGTTTAGAAATGACTAAGGTCCTATATATAGCATTTTAGGTAAGCACGAGGTGGCCTCGGAGTAACACCAGCACGACACATGTCCTGTGACCAAGCTCATCCGTGCGGCGACACATGCCCTCATCAATGACCAAGCTTAGTCACCTATACATGTTAACTCTCATGCATGGTGACACCTCTTCCTTGCATGCACAGCAACACCTCATGCTTGCATGTAAAGATTAATCCATTTGGCCGACACCTCGTACTTCCCCTATCCATAAATAATCAAGCTTATCCCCTTTCTAAGCTTATCCACAACTCATGCTTATCAACAACTCGTTCTTATCCGTAGCCGCAATTGTTGACTTTTACCGGTCCTATCCAAAAGCGGTTACCTAAAAAAAACGGTTGTGGCCGCACCTGGTATACATAAATTACCCGAGTCCTTTTGAGTCCATTGCTTACCGCATGTCTGCCGGCATCCGCCGAGAAGGTTCTGTCGGTAAAACTAGAGTCCTAAGCCCATAGCCTATTTTTCGCGGACAATTCCCTTAAGGCGCCTCAACCAGACTTTCACCTTTTTGACCCTTAGAATATCGGGTTGGGCCCCATGGTTCAATTACACGATCCGTCGGTAACAACCCTCTCGTCCTTCCCCCGGTATTTCTAGGCCAAATTGGTTTCCGTCTCGACCAATTCCCCATGGTCGATTTATAGCCGAGTCCTGGGGCATTACCTTCTACCCCCCTTAAAAAGAATTTGTCCCGAATTCTTCTGACACATCTTGCCTAGGCTCTCCAGGAACTCACTCTAGATCCAGTCTTCAACCTTCCGGCCTACCCAGACATCGGTCCATGGTTCGAAATACTCCTTTGGCATTGTCCCTCTGTTCAAGTTCTTCACACTTCCTTGTTCAAGTCCTTCACATTCTCTCGGGTTCCCTGAACTACCTACTTAAGCTACCTCGGGTGCTAGTACGTGAGCACTCTTGAGACATTCCTTAGATCAATCCAACCTTAGCTTTCAACAAAAACACAAACAAGTTATGTTATTTATCAACAAATAACTAACTACCATGGAATCTAAACCATGCTCTGATACCAAACTTGTAACGCCCCCGAACCGCTCTCCCCGTGCTGGCCGCCGGGCCGGGGAAGGCTCCCGCGAGAGAGCTCCCCGCGCACCGCGCACCAACGGAGAGACGGGACGGGTTTGCCACGTAGCGGCTCCCGCGCGCCGGTCGGCCTGGGGTTCACGGACAGCCCGCCGTCCGATCCGCCCGAGCCTCCCAGCCCGCGAGGGCCGCAAACTCCCGGGCTTCGGCCTAAGGCTTCGCAACCCGTACCTCGGCCCGGAGAGCCGTCGGTTCCATCCCGAGCCTGGCTATTACCTAACAGCCTGAAAAACATAAAAGCAGCGTCATAAGTAATCTAGAATTACTTAGTGAGCCCGAGATCTCTACCATGCGACCTAGCATGACTCATTAATTATGCAAGCAAGTCTACCAACTTAACATGCATAAACTACGCAACCTAGCGCAATCTCAACGATTATGCAAAACTATCATACCAACACGCAGCGGAACTAACAACCTATCAACACATTCACAATAGTCCTTGTCACACCAAGTAACTAGACTTCAACGACACGCAGCGGAAATTCACACAACCAACCAAGCTTCACGCAATAATTCCCATAAATAATTACGCAAGCAATAAACCAAACGCAAAATTTAAATAACTCAAATTAAACCCTAATCATGTGCTGCCTCACATGACCGGAAGCTACTCACAGTGTTTCCGTTGAATCTTTGGATCTGATCTTGCCTCGGCCCTTCCCACCGTACTGCTCGCACCCGACTTAAGTGTTCAGAAAACCAACACGGTTCTAGAGAGAGGTTTTCTAGTGAATTTCAGAATGGGAAAGGGGTGTGGAGTTTAGAAATGACTAAGGTCCTATATATAGCATTTTAGGTAAGCACGAGGTAGCCTCGGAGTAACATCAGCACGACACATGTCCTGTGACCAAGCTCATCCGTGCGGCGACACATGCCCTCATCAATGACCAAGCTTAGTCACCTTCCGACACATGTTAACTCCCATGCATGGTGACACCTCTTCCTTGCATGCACAACAACACCTCGTGCTTGCATGTAAGGATTAATCCCTTTGGCTGACACCTCGTACTTCCCCTATCCATAAGAAATCAAGCTTATCCCCTTTCTAAGCTTATCCACAACTCATGGTTATCCACAACTCGTTCTTATCCGTAGTCACAATTGTTGACTTTTCCCGGTCCTATCCAAAAGCGGTTACCTAAAAAAACGGTTGTGGCCGCACCTGGTCCACATAAAATACCTGAGTCCTTTCGAGCCCATTGCTTACCGCATGTCTGCTGGCATCCGCCGAGAAGGTTCTATCGGTAAAACTAGAGTCCTAAGCCCATAGCCTATTTTTCGCGGGCAATTCCCTTAAGGCGCCTCGACCATACTTTCACCTTTTTGACCCTTGGAATACCGGGTTGGGCCCCATGGTTCAATTACACGATCCGTCGGTAACAACCCTCTCGTCCTTCCCCCGGTACTTCTAGGCCAAATTGGTTTTTTTCTCGACCAATTCCCCATGGTCGAATAATAGCCGAGTGCGAGCAGTACGGTGGGAAGGGCCGATGCAAGATCAGATCCAAAGATTCAACGGAAACACTGTGAGTAAGTTCCGGTCATGTGAGGCAAAAGAGTTTTTGACAAAACACATGCCTTCTCCGAAATCATTCCATTAAAGTAAAAGAGTTTTTGACAAAATACAAAGCATCCTGAGTTGCAAGTTCGCAGACTAAACAAAATAGTTCAAAGATCTGCAACAACTACCCGAACTCATTTCCTACAAAAACCAGCAATGAGTTTTGACAAAAGCATAGACCCCCCCTCGATTCAAACTCCCCCAAGATTTATACTCCTCACACCTAATCCCAAGAATTAGTTTCATCATTAGCACCATGTTCAGATCTTTGAGCTTCCTCATCATTATTATCTTATGGAAACAAATTCTCATGAAATTGGGCATCTCCATATTCTCCCCCTGCTTGTTTGGCATATTCCAGTTAAAAACAAGTTTGAGCAGAAGACATAAAGTATGAGACCAAAGCAGAACAACTTACCTTCAAGACGCGTGGCCATGTCCAAAAGCAGTGTGGAAGTATGTTTCAAATCTGCCACCAGGGAGCGCCCAAACACAAAAGAAGGAGCTGGAGTTTGCTTTCTCGCCATACCACGACGTGCATCAGCCTTGTATTCCAGGAGAGGCTGCTCTGGGAGCTCATCCGGAAGCAATGGAACTTCCCATTGAAATTGAAGTACTTGAAAGATCAGTGAGGGGCATGGAATAATTGATGAATCTCTTGCGTTCATCGCCACGTGAAGAATATGATCGTAGATGAACTTCCCAAAGTTAAACGGAGTCCGTTTGGCCAACATGTAAAGGAACTGATATGATTCCGGACACGGAGGTTCAAGCCGAGGCATTGCATGTACCGGAAGGAGCGATCACCCGAGCAAAGGCACGGAAATTGGCGGAAGCAGTTCGGAGCTTACTTGGCGATATCCGAATCGAGGAGGATCAACTTACGCATCCCGTCGTCACCTCACTATCTTCGAGTTCTTCTTGAGGTGCGGCCGATGAGTAAGTTGTGTTGTACTCTTTTTCCTGTTACGGTTTTGTCCCAATGGGTTTTTCGTAAGAGGTTTTAACGAGGCAACCGGCTTACTCCGCTAACGGTCCGTTTCCGATAGAAAACTCCGCGGGGGAATTTTCCGAGGGATTTATTCCCGAGGGACTTTCCCGGGGAAAACTTTCCAGGGGGATTTTCGGTGGAATTCTCGGTGGGAATTCCATGGGTCATTCCCTAGTCAAACTACATTTATTTTAGTCTTGGTCAATTTCTTGTAATTTGTTGTTTTCATTTTCGAGAAGTGTTTAATACACTTTGACCTTCTCTTTTTCTCTTTCTTCTTTTTTTATATAAACTCCTCATTGTAATCTCATTTCAACAATCAATCATCAATCTATTTTCTCTCTTCATTGTCGAGTTTTAGACTCTTCTTTTCGTTTCTTTGAAGGTTTTATTCTTAGAAATATTCCGATTTATCTTTGAGTGTTCCGCGACTCTTAGACGTAATCTTCGATCCGTTGATCGTGAGTATTCTTCTCGTAAAATGGGGCATAAAGATTTCCGGATTAACATCCACGCCTTATCATCCTCTTTCCCGAATTCTCCCATCGGCGTTGCCACCGCCTCGTTTCTTAGAGTTCTCGAAAGATTGGGCCTAAGGATTTTCGGATTAAACATCCACGCCTTAGCATCTTTCTTCTTGAATCCTTCGAAGTCAAGGATTATCCGATCATCACCTTTACTCGAGCAAGACGGTCCTAGTCGAATCGTATCAAGTGGTATCAGAGACACTTGCTCAAAAAAATCGGTGATATCATTCTATCTCTTCATCTTCTTCTTTTATCTCTTCATCTTCTTCTATTTATTTTTGCAATTTCATTTTTTTTAATTAAACCTTAATCAAAAAAAATATATATATTTAGATCCTAGTTCATTTAAATTTCTGCAAATTCAAATTCAAAAAAATAAATAAATAAATAATTAACACCATTTATTTTCGAGAAAATCAGAATTTCAAAAGTCATCTTTTTGTTCTTTGATTTCTCTTGAAATTTGTCATTCACTTCTTCTTATCTTTTCATACGAGGTACCATGGACGATGAAAGCGAATCCGCGACATCCCGATCAAGGAAAGAACGCGAAGAAGCCATAATTCGAAAGGTCGACGACATGGACCGAAAGGTCGAAGGTATGGACCACAAGGTCGACGGCATCACCCAGCTGCTTCAAGAGATGCGTGATCGCATGACCGCTTTAGAAGTGCACACACCCGCACAAAATCCGAGAAATCAAAGCGGAGGAAACCGATCCGATCGAAGCATCGGCCGTGAACCGGCAAGAAATAGGCGAGATCGACCGCGACGTCACGAGTCCGTGGATAATCCGTTCTACGATTTTAGCGGATCGTCCGATGAAAACCGACATCAACGTCTACCGAACCGAAGGCGAAACGATGACTTGGGTGGAATGAAACTTAGGATCCCGGCGTTTCATGGAAAGAACGACCCGGATGCCTTCCTAGAATGGGAAAAGAAAATCGAACTTGTTTTCGATTGTCAAAGTTTCTCCGAGAGAAAGAAGGTAAGTTTGGCCGCAATGGAGTTTCACGACTACGCCGTAGATTGGTGGGACTAAATCGTGACCAACCGTCGGAGAAATAGAGAAAACCCGGTGGAAACGTGTAACGAGATGAAACATTTGATGCATAGGCGATTCGTACCAAATCACTACTTCCGCGATCTTCACCAAAGGTTGAGACGTTTGACACAAGGTAGTAGGAGCGTCGAGGATTATTTCCAAGAGATGGAAAAATTAATGTTAAAGGCTGATATCGAGGAGCAAAGAGACGCTACGATGGCAAGGTTCCTCGCCGGCATGAATCGCGACCTACAAGACCGTGTCGAGATGGAAACTTACGGAAACATCGAAGAGATGTTACACAAAGTCATTTTGTTCGAACAACAACTCAAACGCAAAGGCCTCACACACCAACCGTTTGCATCTAGCTCTAAACCGAGTTACCCGAAAGGAGACAAAACTACTTACCCTCCCCAGATCGATTCTAAGCCAAAGGCCGATTATAAGCCGAGCTCTTCCGGACACGACTACAAAGGTAAGAGTGATTCAAATGTTGTTCGGAATCGTGATATTGAATGTTTTAAATGCAGAGGCAAAGGACACTTCGCAAACAAATGCCCAAATCCGCGAGCAATGATGGTCCTTGCCAACGGCGATATCGTTACCGACGATGAGGAACAAATCGAAACCGAAACCGCCCCGATCTTTGATGATTATGAGGAGCATGCGGTTGATGGTGAGCTATTAGTAGCTAGGCGAGTCCTCCTTGCCTAAGAACCGGTCGTTGAGAACGAGCAACGAGAGAATCTATTCCACACTCGTTGCATGATTAAAAGCAAGGTTTGCTCTCTTATTATTGATGGTGGTAGTTGTACTAATGTGGTGAGTACTACTTTAGTAGAGAAGCTAGGTATGGAGACAAGGAAACATCCCCGGCCATGTAATCTTTGGTGGTTGAACAACCAACGTCAACTCAAAGTTATCCGGCAAGTTTCGGTTCCGTTGACGATAGGACGATACGAGGACGAGGTCGTGTGTGACGTTTTGCCTATGGAGGCTGGCCATATCTTACTTGGACGTCCGTGGCAGTATGACCGCAAAGCCGTTCATGACGGTTTCACCAACAAACATTCGTTTGAGCACAAGGGTCGAAAAATCATTTTGGCACCATTATCTCCACACGAGGTATTTCTCGACCAACTCAAGCTCGAACAAAATCAGGGCAAAAGCAATGTAAGCGATCCCTCACCCACTTCTTCCCTTAAAAATAAAAGTGATGGATCCAAGAAAAATGATAAGTCACTCGTAAATGAATCTTTGCTTATAAAACCGAGTGAACTAAAGCATGCTCTCATTTCTCGGCAACCGTTTGTTTTATTAGTCTTTAGGGATGCTCTTTCGAGTATGTCTAACCTTGAGCCAGAAATCCCGAGCAGCATCTCTTCTCTTTTGCAGGATTTTTCCGACGTTTTCCCGGAAGATGGTCCGATCGGTTTGCCACCAATCCGCGGAATCGAACACCAAATAGATTTTGTACCCGGCGCGACACTTCCAAACCGTCCGGCCTACCGTACCAATCCTGTTGAGACAAAGGAACTTCAGCGTCAAGTTGACGAGCTGGTGGCCAAGGAACATATACGGGAAAGTATGAGCCCATGTGCCGTACCCGTTTTACTCGTACCAAAGAAGGACGGAACGTGGCGAATGTGCATGGATTGCCGTGCAATCAATAACATTACGGTAAAGTACCGCCATCCGATCCCAAGGTTAGACGACATGTTAGATGAGCTTTATGGGTCTAGCGTGTTCACTAAAATCGATCAAAAAAGTGGTTATCACCAAATTCGTATGAATGAAGGTGATGAGTGGAAAACCGCTTTTAAAACTAAACACGACTTGTATGAATGGCTTGTAATGCCGTTTGGTCTAACCAATGCGCCTAGTACTTTTATGCGTTTAATGAACCATGTTCTTAGGTCGTATATAGGTCTCTTTGTGGTCGTTTACTTTGACGATCTTTTAATCTATAGCAAGAACCTAGACGAACATGTTGAACATTTGCGATTGGTTTTAGATGTGCTTAGGAAGGAACGTTTATTTGGCAATCTTAAAAAATGCTCTTTTTGTTCAGATAACGTGGTCTTTTTAGGTTTTGTTGTGAGTTCTCAGGGCATACAGGTTGACGAGAACAAGATCAAGGCCATCCGCGATTGGCCGACTCCAAAAACCGTTGGCGATGTGCGAAGCTTTCACGGCTTAGCCGGATTTTATCGACGATTCGTCCGTGACTTCAGTACTATTACCGCGCCTTTAACCGAGGTCATCAAGAAAGACGTGGGATTCCATTGGGAGCAAGCTAAAGAGGACGCCTTCCAACTACTCAAAAACCGACTTACTCACGCCCCTTTACTTGTTTTACCTGATTTTGCTAAAGCTTTTGAAATTGAATGTGACGCATCCGGTGTTGGTGTAGGTGCTGTTCTAATGCAAGAAAAGAAACCCGTGGCGTTTTTCAGCGAGAAACTCGGAGGTGCAATGCTCAACTACCCGACTTACGACAAGGAGCTTTACGCCTTGGTCCGAGCACTCCAAACGTGGCAGCATTACCTATGGCCGAAGGAATTCATCATTCGCACCGATCATCAATCCCTCAAACACTTGAAGAGCCAACAAAAGCTTAACAAAAGGCACACACGTTGGGTTGAGTTTATTGAGACGTTTCCATACGTTATTCAATACAAGCAAGGAAAAGAAAACGTGGTCGCCGATGCCTTGTCCCAGAGATACACGCTAATCTCTACACTCGATGCTAAGGTTCTCGGGTTTGAAATGGTCAAAGAAGCTTACGCAACCGACCCCGACTTTCAGGAAGTCTTTCTTTCCTCTTCTAAATTCGCTTTTGGGAAATATTTTCAAAGCGACGGTTTGTTGTTTTACGAGAACCGTCTTTGTATTCCTAATTCCTCTTTGCGAGATTTACTTGTTAGGGAAGCTCACGGCGGTGGACTCATGGGTCACTTTGGAATTGCTAAGACCCTTCACATCGTGCAAGACCATTTCTATTGGCCACATATCAAACGTGATGTGGAACGCATTTGCAACCGATGCACGACTTGTAAGTACGCTAAGTCCAAACGCCAAAACCAAGGTCTGTATACTCCCTTACCCATTCCTAGTGCACCGTGGACTGATATCTCTATGGATTTCGTTTTGGGTTTGCCTAAGACTAGGAAAGGTAGTGATTCTATTTTCGTGGTTGTTGATAGGTTCTCGAAAATTGCACATTTTATTCCATGTCATAAAACCGACGATGCATCGAAGCTGATTTATTCTTTAGGGAAATAATTCGATTGCATGGCATGCCTAGAACCATTGTTTCGGATAGGGACACCAAGTTTCTAAGTTATTTTTGGAAGACCTTATGGTCGAAATTAGGAACGAAACTTTGCTTTTCTACAACTTGTCATCCCGAGACCGATGGTCAAACCGAAGTAGTCAATAGGACTTTAGGCACTCTCTTGCGAACTGTTGTTAAAAAGAATCTTAGAGCATGGGAAGAATATTTGCCGCATTTAGAATTTGCATACAATCATGCGCAACATGCTACTACTTTGTTTTCGCCATTTGAACTTGTTTACGGCTTTAATCCGCTTACTCCACTTGATTTAACTCATCTTCCTTTGAGTGAACATGTGAGTTTGGACGGAAAGAAAAGGGCCGAATTAGTAAAACAGAGGCACGAAAAGGCGAAGGCGAACATCGAACACAAGACGGAGCAATACCGCAAACACGCCAACAAAGGACGGAAGAAAAAGACGTTCGAACCCGGCGATCTTGTGTGGATCTATCTTCGAAAGGAACGGTTCCTGGTAGAAAGGAATTCCAAACTCAAGCCGCGAGTCGATGGACCGTTCACCGTTTTGGAAAAGATCAACGACAACTCCTACAAACTCGATCTCCAAGGTAAGTACACCGTTAATTCAAGCTTCAATGTTACTGATATCATTCCTTATATTGCAGATGAAATCGATTTGGGGTCAAATCCTTTTCAAGAGAGGGAGGATGATATGATTCCGGACACGGAGGTTCAAGCCGAGGCATTGCATGTACCGGAAGGAGCGATCACCCGAGCAAAGGCACGAAAGTTGGCGGAAGCAGTTCGGAGCTTACTTGGCGATATCCGGATAGAGGAGGATCAACTTACGCATCCCGTCGTCACCTCACTATCTTCGAGTTCTTCTTGAGGTGCGGCCGTTGAGTAAGTTGTGTTGTACTCTTTTTCCTGTTACGGTTTTGTGCCAATGGGTTTTCCGTAAGAGGTTTTAACGAGGCAACCGGCTTACTCCGCTAACGGTCCGTTTCCGATAGAAAACTCCGCGGGGGAATTTTCCGAGGGATTTATTCCCGAGGGACTTTCCCGGGGAAAACTTTCCAGGGGGATTTTCGGTGGAATTCTCGGTGGGAATTCCATGGGTCATTCCCTAGTCAAACTACATTTATTTTAGTCTTGGTCAATTTCTTGTAATTTGTTGTTTTCATTTTCGAGAAGTGTTTAATACACTTTGACCTTCTCTTTTTCTCTTTCTTCTTTTTCTATATAAACTCCTCATTGTAATCTCATTTCAACAATCAATCATCAATCTATTTTCTCTCTTCATTGTCGAGTTTTAGACTCTTCTTTTCGTTTCTTTGAAGGTTTTATTTTTAGAAATATTTCGATTTATCTTTGAGTGTTCCGCGACTCTTAGACGTAATCTTCGATCCGTTGATTGTGAGTATTCTTCTCGTAAAGTGGGGCATAAGGATTTTCGGATTAACATCCACGCCTTATCATCCTCTTTCCCGAATTCTCCCATCGGTGTTGCCACCGCCTCATTTCTTAGAGTTCTCGAAAGATTGGGCCTAAGGATTTTCGGATTAAACATCCACGCCTTAGCATCTTTCTTCTTGAATCCTTCGAAGTCAAGGATTATCCGATCATCACCTTTACTTGAGCAAGACGGTCCTAGTCGAATCGTATCAGGAACCCACCACGTCCTTTCATGACAGACGTAGTGTGTATCGTAGGCATCCAGTTGAAGCAACAAACCCCAAAGACATGGGCAATCAAGAACATGCATACTTTGTGAGATCAACTCAGATTTTCTTTCACCCTTGAACCTCATTTTTGAATAAAAAACAATCAATGTGCTGGAACTCCACTTCCAAAGCGATGTGATGGGACTTAATCCAGAATCGTCTGCACAGTGATCAGCCTACAATTTTGAGCTGTTGGAACACTCAACTTCCCGTTCCAGCATGGTAGCTATTTCTCAGTTCAGATGAGCTTTCACACATGCTGATCCACCATGGTTAGCTTTCACACTGACATACCTACTAGAGTTGGCGAGTGTGACTGAGAATGAACAGGCTTGGCGCAGGCTCGATGACATCAAATATGACCCAACATCGAATTTTAATAGAGAGTTGATCAGACTTTGAGAGGTCTTGATTTTACTTCTCCATTTGTGTTTTTCCTGTTTTTCCTGTTTTGTTTTTTTAATTTTCTCTGTGATAAGCACTTCTCTATCGGTGAGATGAGTTGTTTCATACTGCTCCTTTATGCAAACTCATCCCTTCCTTTGCAAGATCCACCCGAAGGTTTTGTGTTAATCCCTCAATCTCAAGTCACACTCTAAACAAATCAGCTCTTGAGGGCATGGAAGGCAGCTCTTTTCCATAGTGAACTTTACAGAAAGAGGTTTTGAGCAAACAAATTTATAGCTCCTTTAAAACAAAAAAAAACTTCACACTGTACATCCGATCTCTGTCTCAACACAAACAATCATTAGGAAAATGGTTAGAGTTCACAAACACCTAAAGACTTTTGCAGGTTAACAAACGTATTAAAGTCCAAGGGCTTTGTGAAAATATCAGCAAGTTGACACTCAGAGGACACATGTTCTATGACCACTTCTTTTTCTTCAACCAATTCTATTATGAAATGATGACGAATTTTAATATGCTTAGTTCTAGAGTGTTGTATAGGGTTCTTAGATATGTTAATGGCGCTTTGATTGTCACATTTCACAAGTAAAGGTTCATAAATCATACCGTAATCAGAGGCCATCTATCTCATCCACAAGAGCTGAGTGCAGCAACTTCCCAAGGCAATGTACTCAGCCTCCTCTATCGAAAGAGAAACATAGTTTTGTTGGTTTACTATGCCATGAGATGAGATTGTTGCCTAGAAAGAAACATCCTCCAGAGGTGCTTCTCCGATCATCCACACACCCTACCCAATCTGAGTCACAGTACCCAACCAGATTATGATTTGTATCACGTGTATAGTTGAGACCAAAGCTCAATGTCCCTTTTACATACTTGATAATCCGCTTCATCGTCGAAAGATGAGACTTATTTGGATTTGACTGAAGTCCCACACTCAAACATAAGCCCGGTCTGTTGGATGTGAGGTACAACAAGCTTCCAATAATTCCTCGGTAGACTTTCACATCAACCCCTTTACCATCTTCATCCGTGGACAGCTTCACAGAAGTGCTCATCGAGTCTTTGCAGATTTGCTGGAACACATCCTGAACCGTTCCACCATGTTTTTTGCATAAGTGCTTTGAGAGACACTGATTCCTCCATCAGTTTGCTTCACTTGAAGATCCATAAAATAAGTGAGTTCTCCCACCATACTCGTCTTGAACTCTAAAGTCATTGTCTTCACAAACTTCTCAACAAGTTCTTGAGATGTTCCACCAAAGACAATATCATCAACATAAATTTGAACAATTATCATCCCGGTTCGATCTTCTTTGACAAAAAAAGTTTTATCTACACTTCCTCTCATGTATCCTTGATTGATCAGAAAGGTAGTGAGCCTCTCATACCATGCTCTGGGAGCTTGTCTCAAACCATACATAGCTTTGGTCTGTTTGTACACATGATACGAACATGATGCATGTTCAAACCCTTTTGGTTGTTCAACGTAAACTTCCTCTTGAATGACTCCATTTAAGAAGGCACTTTTAACATCCATTTGATACAACTTGAACTTCATTTGACATACTGAACCCAGTAGAAACCTAATGGACTCCAATCTTGCGACAGGGGAAAATTTTTCGTCAAAGTCAATCCCCTCCACTTGAGTGTACCCTTGTGCAACAAGTCTGGCCTTGTTCCTGGTGATGTTCCCATCTTCATCCCTCTTGTTCTTTAATATCCATTTGGTGCCAATGATGTTGACTCCAAACGGACGAGGAACTAATATCCAAACATCATTGCGCTCAAACTCCTCAAGTTCCTCTTGCGTTGCCAATATCCAAAAATAGTCTTCCAAGGCTTCATTGACAGGTTTAGGTTCAACTATAGACACAAAGCAGGAGAACATCACAATTTCTCTGAAGTTTATCTCCTTTCCTCTGGTTTTCCTCCCTTCTCTGATGTCCCTTATCACATCTTTGGACAAGTGATTCTTGTGAACTTCTGAGGGAAGAATTTCTCTGTGTGTGCTTACTTCTGATGAACCTTGAGCATTTTCTTCATGATCAGACTCAGAGGTTTCGTTCTGATGTGTTGCTTCCAGGATTTGATTCTACTGAAGCACCCTTGACTCCGAGGAAACAGTGACTGACGGAAGGCTCCCATCATCAAAGACCACATTCACAGACTCCATGATCATATTGCTCCTCTTGTTCTAGACCCGGTAAGCTACATTGTTAGAGGAGTAACCAAGGAAGAATACTTCATCACTTCTAGCATCAAATTTTCCCAACTGATCCTTGTCGTTTAGAATGTAGCAAGTACATCCAAACACATGAAAATAGTTGAGGCTCGGTTTCTTTCCCTTCCATATTTCATATGGAGTCTTGTTTGTACCCATTCTCACGTAAACTCGATTGATTACATAACACGCATTATTAATTGCCTCTGCCCAGAATCTCTCAGGAACTTCATTCCCGTGAATCATAGCTCTCGCCATGTCTTGGAGAGTTATGTTCTTTCTTTCAACCACACCATATTGTTGTGGTGTTCTCGGAGCTGAGTATTGATGGAGAATCCCTTGAGAATCACATAATTTGTCAAACAACTGATTTTGAAATTCTCCACCATGATCACTTCTGATTTGCTTTATCCCTTTCTTCTCATTCTTTAGTTGAAGAGCCAGAATTTTAAAGCTTTCCACTGTCTCCGATTTTTCCCTAAGAAACCTCACCCAAGCATATCTTGAAAAATCATACACGAGAACAAATATATATCTCTTTCCAGCAATACTTTCCACTTGCATTGGACCCATGAGATCCATGTGAATAAGATCCAATACCTCAGTAGTTTGAATTCCTTGTACCTTCTTATGCTGGACCTTGATTTGTTTTCCTTGGTTGCAAGCTCCACACACAATCTTGTCAACATGCTTTAGTTCAGGAACATCTCTCACAAGTTCTTTGTTGACTATCTTAGTCATACTTCTGACATTCATGTGTCCAAGCTTCTCATGCCACAACACTGGATCATCCTTCTCAGTTGCTATTCTTTTATTCGATAACTACTATTCATGTTGTCAAACAAGTCAATTTAGTACAATATTAATAAAAATAAATTTATATTTATATTTAAAAATAATTCACTTCCGTAATGCTCAGCCTCAATTTGAATCGGGTAAATCAACTGAATCTCGGTATATCCAAAATCTTGTGTATTCTAAGGCTTTTGGTATTGAAAGATTGATCGACTTCATCTGTTGATTTTGTTTCATGATAGAATTAGTGATACCGTCGGAGCACAATTCGACTTCAAAGAGATCAAGATTAACAGGGAAGCCTCATGTTTTGGTTAGCTACTAGATATTAATGTATAGTCATTAAAATTATTAATTTATTTTAAAATAATGATGCACTTGATGTAACAATGGTTTTGATTGAATAAATTTTACATTCAATTCAAAAAAAAAAAAGAAATACTTGAAGTATCTAATAATAGATTATGAAAAAGAGAGTACATAGTACTATTTAATATAAAAAAAAAAAGAAAGAGGATTACCGACAAAATAAAATTCATTTTCTTAAATGACTTCTTAAATAATAATATATAGATAACTTACAAAATAGAGTTCTAAAAATTGGTCTAGATGGCCGTCTAGACCTAGGCACTAGACATTAAGCATTATTGTTATTAAACGGTTTTAGGCGATCCAACAAAATCGTTAATCAATTAACAGCTATTTTTCTGTTCCCGTAGTTATTTGAATTTTTATCTACATATAATTATATTTTTATTTTTTTCATTTCATAAATACATGGGTTTTTTTTGTCAACAGCCTAGATACATGGTTATAAATATTAATATGCTGTTTTTATGAATAAAATGAATATTTTTAGCCTAATTCTCATTTAAGGTTTAACATTTTTGATTTTCAAATTTATATTTTTGTCTAATATGAATTTATAATATTTTTTAATATTTTAGTTTTTGTATTTATAACATTTCTTTTGATGTTTTTTTGTGTGTAATTTAAATTTTGAATCTATTTTTAAGATTTAGAATTAATATTTAAATTATATTATTTATGAACATTGTATTCTATACAAACATATCTAATATATTGACTTATCTTATAAACTCTTAAACCGTCTAAAAATCGCATGAATCTCGACTAAGCGTTCTAGACGATGGATTACCCCCTTAACGCTTGCTTTCTTGAACATTGATAAATTCTAAACAAATAAATATATGAATTTTTTATAATACTAACTTAACTCGTGCACATCACGAGACATCACCAAGTATATTTTTAAATTTTGATCCAAAAATAATCATCCTTTCGTAAACTATTCAAAAATGAATCAATTGACTATAACTAAACTGGAAAAATACCAAAAATCCTCTTTCGGCAAAAAAAAACTCTAACATTTTTATCACCCGAAATTTTTTATAATTTATGTTGACCGAACCGTATTAATCCCAAATTTATGTTGACCAAGCTGTTTTAGTCGTAACGTTAGTCAACTATTAATTGTTGACTAACATTGAGACTAAAATGGTTTGGTCAACAAAAGTTGGAGATGTTTTGACCATAACAAAAAAAATTGGTTATTTTTTGACATTTCCTATAAATAAATGAATTTTGACTATTTTGGATGATTTTGCTTATTTCAATTAATTATTTTCTTAACTTTAATCACATAAAATATTCAAAAGTGAAAATCAATAATAAAATGATGCTAACGTATTTTTATTTAAAGAATCGATACATATAGTTTCTTTTAGGTCTACTAAAAAAAGTCGGGTGCTACTCAATCTTAATTTTTGTTAATTAAAATATTTCACGTTAATCATATCAATCTATAACAATAAAATTATTTACATCTTTATTAAAAAAACTTATAATATAAATGAAAAAACTATATAAAGTTTTTCTACAAGTCTCTTTATAAATGTTTGATGGTCAATTTTTTTTTCTATTTTTTTAAAAAAACATTCAAAATAGATTTTAGCTGAAAAATAAAACGGTGATTTTTTTTTATATCTCCATTTTTTCTTAAAACCAACGAATTAGATTTTTTTATTTTGTATATTTTTCATCACAATCAATTTTCCTACCCCCATAATTTTACTTAATGTTATTAATTTTATTTCTATTAATCCAGTTCAGAAAATGTAAAAAAAAAACAATTTTTTGACTTTTTGGACATAAAAAAGTTTCATTTTTATTATTTACTAAAAAAACTCAAACTTTTGTTGACCAAACCGTTTTAGTACCAATATTAGTCAACTATTAAGTATTAATTGTTGACTAACGTTGGGACTAAAACAACTTGATCAACAAAAGTTGAGGATTAAAAACGGTTTGATCAACAAAAATTTGAAATTTGTTTGGTTTATAAAAGAGTTACACGAGTTAATTTGGGTCGAAAGTGTATAGTAGAATATATTTTTTAATATTTTTCCCTAGCTGTAAATTCATGCTGCATATGTAAACTAGGTCATGAAAAAGCTGAATCATGAAAAACAAAAAAAACTTGGAAAACTATTTTAAGCATCTTATCAGTCAGTAATCTTTCTAAATCGAGGATCAATCGTAGATATATCTAAATATTTGTTTCTTTAGACGCAATGTCATATTTAATTTGAATCCAACAAAACTATGTTTAAAACACAAATCAATGATTTCGCAATATATATGAGTGAAGAAAGGCGTAAAATGAAAAGAGTGCAATATACTTTCCTTTATTGCATCACATAATATAATTTGTATAAAAATTGATTGTGAATAGATACGTCAACAAAATGTGTAAACTTTCCAAATATTAGTCAAAATTTGTATAATTAAATTTTATTTCGTTTTCGTTACCAAAAAGCAAAAAAGTATAAAACTGTGTATATCCAAATAAAAAAGGAAATATATAGCAAACAAAACAAAAAGTGAAAAGGAATCAGAAAAAGGAAACAAAAAACCTAAAGATAAAATTTCCTCATCGTAAAAATATTGTCTATTTCTTTTAGTCAAAAAATTTTATAGTCAAAATTTTCCAAATATTGTCTATTTCTTATAGTCAAACTTTCCTCACCTAGCTTGTATATATATAAGAAAACTCCCTACAGAAACTCTTGTTTATTTATTTACTGAAACAAAGATCTCATCTCTACAGAATCCAAACCTACGACTACAAAACCAATTCATTTTATTAATCCTTTCAAAAATGAAACCAAAACAAACCAAAGTGATGTTTTTTTTGTTAGCCTTAATCTTAACATCGATGTTCTGGCCATCAGAAGAAGCTCAGCCGAATTCGGCCATATGCGATAAAACGGTGTTACTTAATCTGCCGGGATGTTTTGAAGCGGTAAGATTAGCGGCGAACAAAGATACCAGATGGTTATCAAGAGATTGTTGCAAAGCAGTGAAAACACTTCCTGATTGTTTGTTAATTGTCTCTTTTGTTCAAGCTTACAATACTGAAATCTTCAAAAAAATTTGTGTTCAAAAATTTCCTGGATTAATTGTATAACTATTGCGTATTTTTTATAATCATATAATAAAAATGAATCAAATTTACCTTCTTTTTTTTTAGTTTGTGTCTATTCTCATTTTTTTCCATCTTATTTAGTTTGTCTTAAAAGCTATGATCTTCTATATGTCAATATGTATTGGCTTCGTATCATGTTTTATATGTCTAAAAGATGAATAAAAAATATTAAATCTTTGAAAAATAGATCTACGATCCATAATCATTCTATATCCATGATCAATCCGGAAATGTTAGTGAAACTATGATTTAACCCGCGCTAATTATAGCGCGGAGTAATTTTTTTAAAAGAAATTGTTTTGAAATTTAATAAAATTACTTTTATCTGAATTTTAAAATATAGCTAACTAATGATTATAGATAAATATGTCAATTTATAATAGGGAAAAAAACTAGAATGACACTTATAAATTGGCTAAGGACTAGAATGACACATAATAACTGAGATGGAAAAAGTCTGTTTTGGGCCCATTTTACCCTTATTTTCGCTTGTTAGGAATAACGTAATTACGAAACTGCCATTACGAAATTATTTCCACGTAAGCAAAAGTTTGAGTTATTTACAAAAATGCCACCGCATTTTTCAGATTAAGTCTGCACAGACTTGTTATGCAGACTTGTTATGCAGATTTATTTTTCAATGTTGCAAACTTATTAAGTCTGCAAACATCTGCAGACTTGTTATGCAGACTTGTTTTGCAGACTTGTTATGCAGACTTATTTTCAATGTTGCAGACTTATTAAGTCTGCGCACATCTGCAGACTTATTATGCGTGTTGCAGACTTTTCGACGCAGACTTAATGTGCTTTGTTGCAGACTTAATAAGTCTGCACAGACTTGTTTTGATTGCAGACTTATTACGCATATTTGTTTCATATGTCGCAGACTTATGTTCATTTGCAGACTTGTTATGCAGACTTATAACAAATCTGCAACTGTTTGTTGCAGACTTAAATGCTTTGTTGCAGACTTTTGGAAAATCTGCGACAAGAAGACAAGTCTGCGACACATGAAATGTCTTACTGAAATAACATCGCTTGTCGCAGATTTATTTACAAAGTCGCAGATTTAATGTTTAACGTCGCAGACTTATTTGTAAATTGCTTATGTGGCATTAAAAACTGCAGACTTATTAGACTGTGTTGCAGACTTGTTTTCTGACTAGAATAACACTTTGTTTGTCGCAGACTTGTTATGTTATGCAGACTTATTGAATGCGTTGCAGACTTATTCAATGTGTTTTGTTGCAGACTTATCCAATGTGTTGCAGACTTATTCAATGTGTTACAGACTTAATATGTCCCTTATAAGTAACTTATTTACGAAAAATGCCACTGCAATCTCTAGGGTATGTACGGCGGCCGATCTCGTTCTCCATTGTCATCTCCGCCATTATCAAATTCCGCCGTTCTCGCTGTCTATCGTCGTCGCCGCCCCGATCTCGTTGTGTATCGTCGCTGCCGATATCGTTCTCCATCGTCGCCGCCAATGCCGCAAATTATATTGGTTTGGGGTAATTGGAGATTTGAGAAGAGTAGATGGATTTTTGTTGTCGATAGTAGGAGAGGTTCTCGAGTTCTTGGAACCAATGCTGCAACTTCGTTCGACGAATTCATTCAAATGGTGTACGAGGATTATGGAGTTGATAAGACTAAGTACGAAGTTGAATTGAGCTACATGTTTCCGAAGAAGATATTGGTCAAGTTACCAGTAGACACTCCTCCTGTCTTTGTTGGTAATACGAGACAATTGCAAGGTTTCTTTGAACAATTCAAATCAGATACGATGTGGCTATGTGTATCAGATAAGGAGGTATCATTGGAGTTAAAAGACGCTCAAAAGCTGCACGATGGTGAAGACGATCGTGCAAAAGGTAAACCATCGCTGAAGCGAGCAAAAATGGAAGATGAATTTGATGGTAATGCAAAAAATATGCCGAAGGCAAAGCGTGAAGATGGTGAAGATAATCGTGGAAAAGGTAGACCATCGCTGAAGCGAGCAAAAATAGAAGTTGAATTTGTTGGTAATGCAAAAGAAGAAGGGGATGCTAGTTCTGGTGATGAGGATGAGGACGAGAAGGACCAATACAGGTTTGATTGTTGCGACGATGCGGACGGTGCTAGTTCTGGTGATGAGGATTACTGTCTATATGGAAAGCTTCGTGAGGAGGAAGAGAAGGAAGAGAAAGCAAGCTTGCCACCCAAAAAAGGGCAGAAAGGAATGATTACAAAGTTTATGAAGAATACCAGAAAATGGAAATGACTTCGTTGGATATATCGGTAGGACAAAGGTATGATAACAAAGACGCATTGGAGATGAGGTTGAAGATTCTTTGTGTTGCGCAGAAGTTTGATTTCAAGGTTTATTATTCAACGCCAACCTTATTAATTGTTCGATGTTGGATAGAAGGATGCACATGGAGAGTCCGAGCTACTACAGTTGGAGATTCTCCATGTTTCTTTATAAAAGTATATGTTAAAGAACATACATGTTCTGTGACAGACCGTGGAGCCCGTTCTCGCCAAGCTACACACGAGATTTTGGGACAATTGTACAAGGATTTTGTGGGTGGCATCGGTTCAAAAGTGTTACCTAGTCATGTTGCAGATGCTCTGAACAAACGATATGGTATTAAGGTATGGCTGCAGACTTGTTTTGTTTTGTTGCAGACTTGTTTTGTTTTGTTGCAGACTTGTTTTGTTTTGTTGCAGACTTATTTTGGTCAGTTGTTGCAGACTTGTTTTGTTTAGTTGCAGACTTGTTTTGTTTATTGCAGATTTGTTTTGTTTATTGCAGACTTGTTTTGTTTTGTTGCAGACTTGTTTTGTTTTGTTGCATACTTGTTTTATTTTGGTCAGTTGTCGCAGACTTGTTTTGTTTATCACAGACTTATTGTTTTATGAATGTGACATGACAGATGGAATACTGGAAAGCTTATCGAGCCTTAAAGCATGCACGACTCTTGGCAATGGGTTCACCGGAGAGTGGATATGAGCAAATACCTTCGTACTTATACTTGATACGAAGAGCTAATCCTGGTACTTATACGTGTCTTGAAGTCGATGCAGAAGATCGATTCAAGTATTTGTTCATCTCAT
>PKML01013957.1:161849-186968 GCA_002933935.1 Eutrema yunnanense | reverse complement strand
CCCGGTGTTTATCAACTCATGAAGATGGACGGAACTCCGATCCCGAGATCGTAGAATTCAATGAACCTTAAGAGATAATACTACTAGTTTGGCTCAACGACAAAAAAAAATCCCCGAGCTACTTCATTACAAAGCTTGCTTTCAACTCTGATGTAATATGAACTACGAATGGCTTGATCCTTCTTCTGAGGGTACGTAGGCAGCCCACCACGGGTTCATATATGACTTTAATGAAATTTATTTTTTTCTAAGTATTTTAAAGTCGAACTCAAGCAGTTCACACATTAAACCATCGCGGTTTTATACATCGACGTCCTGGTCAGACGATCGATATCATTCTTCATACAAACATTAAAGCCGAGATCCGTCTCGCATGCATCCTCATGGTGCTATTGTGAAATAATCCATTTTAAGCCAGAACCTGTCCCACATCAAATCCGCTCTCAGATCATCTGAGCTAAGTAAGCCTCGTCCATCTTGCACACTCCGATTCGATATGAGAAGACCCGGAGCATCTTAAGACGAGCACCCTTCGCACTCTTAAGCCGAGCTTCCATGGTAAAGCCGAACGCCTTCTCTTGCAAAATTAAGCTGATTTCTCAATAATCACAAATTAATAAGCCGATTTCTCAACAATCGCAAGCTGATAAGTCGATTTCTCAACAATCGCAAATTGGTACGCCGATCTTTCAATGATCACTGATCTCAAATAGATCGTAGAATCGAGTTCATCTTGTGTACCCAGGCTAAGACCGTATTATGTATGACACCAATTTCGTGCCTTACCCGAGCCTTAAAGCGGGCAAGCTCCATGAAGTTTTTAGCCTCCGAGAGCTAATCTAACGGCGGGAGACTAAGAGAGCCAGACTGGAACTGACGATAGAGCTCGGCACACGATGCTGGTTCATTGATCAAAGGAGTATCCTTCTTATAGTTAAAGAAGACATCATGGACGGCTTCCAGATTTGAAGACTTCCGCCTTTTGCGTCTTCTGGACGCATCAACCTCAACTTCCTCATCAGACCTCTCTTCTAGGACGGTCTCAGGGGCATCCGCATTAGGAAGTAGCGCAGTGTTATCTCCATCCTGCGCCTCAACTCTACCTTGAGAAGGACCAACTGGTTGCTCCTTAGACCGACCTGATGAGGTCTTCCTCTTCCTCGGTCGACTTGTCTACTCGGCAGCCGTCCCACCACCAGCAACCGCGACAACTTCACGGTCGGTCTGGGTGACCACCACATTAACACGGTTCAATGACCCATCATTTGGATCGGTCACACCGGGATCAACAGACTGGTCATCTCTTGTATCGCCGATCTGAGAGGTCTGATCGACTTCGATATTTTCACCGACATTTCTCAAGACCGACATTTCTCAAGTCTTCCACACTCACTTCAATAACATCGTCTTCAACAACCTAATCTTCGGCGACGTCATCATCCCTTAACGCAGATGGGAATACAGTCTCGTCATCCAAGACGTGAGAGTGGACATTTAAAAAGGTTGTTCTTCCCATTATTTGGCGAGGAGGTCTATCGAGAGCTGCACGAATAAGAACAAATTTCAGGGATAAATAAATAATAGCAAAAAAGACTTGAGAGGATGTATAATGAACCTTTTGCAGATCGGCGTAATCTCTTTTCGATTCGTTCCAGGTGGATTTCTGGCCAGCGAGATCTCTCGAGCTCTCTAAGCCTCTCAACGTTACTATACCACCCCATGGAAAGATGTTGATACACTGGATTCCGAACTACAAAAGAAAAGAAGAAGCGAATAACAGAAAGTGAAGGATACAATCTTAATTCAGACAAGATGACCAATATCTACCGATGTTCGAATTCCATAAAGTTCTCTGAACGGTCTCCGTATCAACTACGGAGCCCGAACAAAGAGAGACATAGAAATACTTTGAATCACAACCCTGGATCTTGCTCGCTTTTGGCCCAGTAATGATATCGTATTTCGGCTTTATGTTGGCTGAGAAAAACCATGGGTTTGCCTCTGAAACATTAACCGAAGTCAGTTCTTCGAAGGTTCAAGTTTGAATCGGGATACCGAGCTCGGCTCCCATAGAAAGGATCCCAACCATGTTAACTACATAAGTCGGGTTAAGCTGGGAAACTGCGGCTTTCCACTTATTACAGAATCCAAACAAAAGATTCGGCAATGGGAACCAAAGACCGCACGACATGAAGTAATCTTCATATAAATATACATATCCATCAGGAGCGTTCCACATACGTTTTTCCGGCACAGGCTTGTTGAGTTGCATATCTTCCAGCCATCCATTTCTATGGAGCAAATCTTCGATCGATTTCCTTGTATAACGAGTCTGCCCGATGGCGTTAGGGCGAATAACTTTAGTCCTCAGCGGTGATCGAGGATGACCTTCGAGATTACCAGTTAGGGGATCAACCCTTGCATTACCGACCTGTGTATCTTCGAATACGACCAAAGTATTATTTCCGCCATCACAAACCTCTTGCGTAACGACATGCGTTTCCTCAGCACCACTGGTATCTTCGGTATTATCACCGACCCAAACCTCGACAGCAGCTAAAACATTACCCATCTCATCCCCGATCTGCACACCTCCTTTGCCAACCGGAGCACATCCCCCGTGACACTATTCCGGTTCATAGTGTCTTCAAATTGACGATGGGCAGTAGTTTCTTGGCTATCACGATCTTGTAGTTCGGGAACTCGGATATCGGGCCGAGGAGCACTCATTCCAGCCTTGGCATAACGAGAATTACAGCGAATCAATTTGTCCATTGCTGAGAAAAAACTATATGACGAACCCGAACTGACCGATCTGAACAACAAACCCCAAACGACATGTGGATTTTTGGATCTCGGTTAGTAGTTATTAACAGAAGCAGATGGCAAATCGTTTCTCGGTCGACTCATCCAACAAACGAGACTTCAGGAAGAACACTGAAGATCCACCATAAACTTTGAAGATCGTCAAGCAGATCGGAGAAATCACGCCGCCAAGGTTGAAGATGACGCCAAACTTCGGTCTGATAATCAAGATCAGTAAATAATCTAGAGAGAGAAAGTTGGATCAAAACTAGAGAGAAGGGAGATAAAGTTATCTTTTATAAGCAGAGAAGAACACTACAAGAAAACCCAATTTTTGTGACTACATTTTGCGACTATTGTTCTGGTCGCAAATCTTAGTGACCCTTTTATGACTCTTTTGCTACTAATAAGCGACTATTCAAATCGCAGAGGCATAAGAGTCACAAATTAACGACGAAATTTCTCATAGGGAATCGGTCGCTAATTAGGGACTGATAGCCGACTAGTAGTCGACTATATTCATTTAGTCGCAAAATTGTCTGACATTGAGACGAATTAGCGACTATTATTTTAGTTTGGAAACGTAGTCGAAAATGTAGTCTCAAATGTGCAACTATTATTTTAGTCGGGAAATGTAGTCTCAAATTTGCGACTGATTTGCAACTTAAATTTGTCGTCTCAAATTTGCAACTGATTTGCACATTAGTCGGTAAATTAAGTAGGTAAAAACGTGGAAAATGTTGAAGTTAGTTGGTACACCTACCATTTGCGACCACTAACAGTAGTCCCAATCTTATCGGAAAAACGTGGCAAAACAGTGGTAAATTTGAGACTATTTTTAGGAGTCCCAAATTAGTCACAAACGTTTTGCCTATGTAAGGCTCATAGCTCTCTCCCCCATGAACACAAATCATTTGTCTCAAAAAAAAAGAAACGAGGGTCCAAAAAAAAAAACAATGTGGAATTCATCACGAGAGTAAATGTATAATATAATCGATCCACACACAAATCATATCTCCAGTGAATTCTGGGCGGAGGTGGATCAGTTCATGAATTTTGCAAATAGCCAGTCACTAGCGCAAAGCAGTGGAGGTAGGTTTCACTGTCCTTGTGTCAAATGTTAAAATTCCAAATTTTCGCAAGGAAGTACAATTTCAAAGCATTTTCATAGTAGATGATTTATGCCATGATATTATGTATGGTCTGAACATGGTGAAGATTATGATGTGGTTGGGGGAGGAATGAATAGTCATTATGCTAATGTAGATTATACTAGTGGTAATCATCAACCAACAACATATGATGGGGGGAATGTATATGTTGGGATGGTGAATGATGCATTTCATGGTACTACGCCATTTGATCATTATGAACATGAAAGTGGATATGATCATGTTCATAAAGAACTTAGTACCCAAGAGGCAAAACAGTTTTACGATATATTAGCTGCTGCAAATACTTCACTTTATGATGGTTGTCGTGGTATAATGGAGTTGAGACATATGATGTGTCATTACATCAAAATTTCAACCAGAAAGATGTTCTTTTGTGGACTATAAGCGATTTTCCAGCATATGGTATATTGTCGGGATGGACGAAATATGGAAGACTATCGTGTCCTATTTGTATCGATGATACAAATGCTTTTTATCTTCCGGATGGTAGGAAGACATGTTGGTGTGACTGTCACAGAATATTTCTTCCTATAAGTCATTCGTTACGAAAGAATAAAATAAACTTTTTGAAGGGAAAGCACGCATTGAACGACTACCCACCTTAATCTTTAACTGGCGAACAAGTTTTATATGAGCGTATAAGGCATGCAGAACCATCCAAAACATATGAATGCGGTGGAAATGGTCATGAAAATAAAGTGGACGGCTATGGGGAGTGGCATAATTGGCATAAGGAAAGCATATTTTGGGAGCTACCGTATTGGAACGATCTGACGCTACGACACAATCTTGATGTGATGCATATCGAATTTTTTCGATAACATCATGTATACTGTTATGAATGTTAAAGACAGATAAAAAGACACATTGAAGTCAAGATTAGATATTACAAGGTTTTGTTCTCGAAAAGATTTGCATGTAGATGATCGAGGGAGAGCTCCATTTCCTATTTGGCGATTGACTTCCAAAGCGAAAGAAAGCTTACTACAATGGGTCAAACATGAGGTTAGATTCCCCGAAGGCTATGTAGCAGATTTAACTAGTTGTGCAGACATCAACGGTGGGAAGCTTTCGGGAATGAAAAGTCACGACGGCCATGTATTTATGGAACTATTGCTTCTGTTTGTCTTTGCAGAACTTCTATCGCGTAACGTTCACCTTGCATTATCAGGTATGTATATATATATATATGTTTTGTTTATATATATATATAAATATATATATATATAAATCATATGATTTTAATATTGTTGTAGGGATTGGAGCATTTTTCCGTGGCTTAAGTAGTAGATAATTGGATCAAACCCACCTCAAAATTCTGAAGGATAACATTGTCATGATTTTGTCTAATTTAGAAAAAATCTTCCCACCTTCTTTCTTTGATGTGATGGAGCACCTTCCAATACACCTACTTTATGAAGCGGAGGTTGGTGATCATGTGCAATATAGGTGGATGTATCCATTCGAAAGGTTTTTTAAATGTTTAAAAGGGAAGACGAAGAACAAAATATATCCAGCGTGATCAATAGTTCAATCATACATAAATGACGAGATATATTATTTCTAAGAACACTACTTTGCTTCACACATTTCTACAGCTCGCATAAGAAGGTATGATGGTGACTATTTCTCAGAACAGTAATTTCAATCCTCTTCGAATTATACGAGCTAAAATGAAGGTGATCATGACAATTTTTGGATGTTAATATTATTATTTCGCAGGTCAAGTCGGTATGATGAAGGTGAAGTACCCGTATATCCTATACTGGTACCAGATATATTCACTCAAGTAGGTCGTCCAAGTGGCCAAAGTAGTGAATTTTGGTTAACTGAGAAAGATTATAAATGCGCACATGCATATGTCTTGCGCAATTGTGACTATTTTCAGCTGCTTGAGAGATACTTTATATATAGTTCATTAACGTTATTGTGATCTTTTAATTAATTTTTATAATTAATTGAGTTAAATATTTCTTATATATTGTTGTTGACAAAACATATTGTTGGATGCGCAAATTCGATTTGAATATCAGGAACTCTCTGGTGATGAGGTGAAATCGAAAGAAGATGAAAATTTTCATATATGAGTTCGCCAATATGTACGTATTGACTATCCACCTATTGATTATTAAAGAATATTGATGAATTTATTTTTAAAATATATTTGCATATATATATATATATATATACACACCTTACTACTCATATTTGCATAAATATATATATATATATATATATATTATATATATATAAATCTGTAGGTGAGTACAACTAAAAGTCAAAAAAAATTTCCACCTTGGGTTCTTGAAATAGTGGAAGGTCCCGAAAATAAAGTCAAGTCATGGTCCATTAATTTTACTATAAGGTATTTGTTTCACACGCGAGACCACATACTCACGAAAAACCAATGAATTATGGGGTATGTATGCAAGGACAAAATTATTTAGAAGCATCTGAAGAGGATTATTTTTATGGGACTGTGGAAAATATCATAAAGCTCGAGTATCCATGATTTCTGAATTTGAAGATCACGCTTTTCTACTGTGAATGGTATGACCCTACGATTGGCAAAGGCACCCAAATACGAAAAGGAGGCATTGTTGATGTGCTATATTCAAAGAGATATCAAAATTACGAACCTTTTATTTTAGGTAGTTTATGTTTTAATTAAGTATGTATGTATGTATATGTGTGTATGTCTACTTCTAAATTTACACCTACTTCATGTACATGATCTCAAGCTGATCAAGTTTGTTATCTTTCATACCCATACGTTAAACGATCTCAGAAGGTGTGGCTCACAGTTCTCAAAGTTAATCCAAGGCAAGGTGTTCAGGGAAAGTTTAACAAAAAAAAAAGAGCTGGTTATATTGCAGAAAACAATTGATGATAGCACGGATACGATTGATGAAATCATAATTGATAATTTAGTAGAGGGAAATAATCCTTATGAAGAAATTGATTTTGAGATCGAAGACGCAGAAGCAGAGGACGAATTTCTTTGTAATTTATCATCTTCAGATGATGTAGATGAGGAATTTGAATAATAATGTAAGAAAATGTCTTTGTAATATGTCTTTATAAATGTTTTGACACAAGTCTTTATATATAAGTTAATGTAAAACAATAACAAATGATCATAATGGCTCTTTGGTTACACACCTTGCACAAGTTTTTAGATGTCTGGGGTTCGATACTCTGGAAATCAGATTTTCAACAATTTTAATATTAGTCACAAAAGTGTCTTAATTTACCCACTATTTTGCAACTATTTCAAATTTGTAAATGTCTTGACAAAAGTCTTTATATATAAGTTAATGTATTAAAATATCGAATGATCATAATGGCTCTTTGGTTACGTACCTTACGCATGGTTTAGAGGTCTGGGGTTTGATACTTTGGAAAACAAATTTTCAATAATTTTAATAGTAGTCACAAAAGTGTCTTAAATTACCCACGATTTTGCGACCCTTTCTAATTTTAAAACAGATTTTCAACAATTTTAATAGTAGTCACATAAGTGTATTAAAATACTCACAATTTTGCGAGTAATTCATGAACAACACCTGAAATTGTGACTGATTTGCTACTGTTTGGCAACTCTACTCAATTTTTTTTTGAAAAATCATCAATATATAATTATAAATATGTTAATTTGTACCTTTTTACATATATTTGAACTACTGAATCATGATTACAGAGATAAAAAAAATTTTAATTCCACTTTTTAATCTTATGGTTGTATATTATCATGATATGTAGTTAGACCATTTCAAATTATTTCAATTTTTGAGACAAGTCTTAAACCATTTTGGTGAAATAACACGCGGCATCTTATCCCTCCTATTTTTGTTTTGTTTTTGGCGACTATTTAGGGACTACTCTGTTAAATACTAACTGAAACTCGTTCTCTTCCCTTCTATTGTCGAAAAACTCTCAATCTCCGACAAACTCTTTCTCCGATTCTCTGAAACCAATCCTTTCTCTCTCAAACTCCGATTCCCCGAAACCAATCCTTTCTCTCTCAATCTCTGAAACCCTTTCTCTCAATCTTCGATTCTCTTTCTCTCTCAATCTCCGATTCTCTTTCTCTCAATCTCCAAAATTTCCATGAAGATAATGGCTCCCAAGCCAAAAGCAAGTAGAGGCCGAGGTGGTGGCCAATCATCCACCGGTGGGAGATCAGACGGATGTTTCGACTCGTCTTTTCATGCCTCCAACTGGTCCTCTCCTACGACAGACTCGGTTTCCCAGCCATGTAGAACCGCCAGCCATCTTCCAGCCCAATATCCTCCGACGACACAACCGCCACAAGAAGTACCACAACCCGAAGTCGCTAATGCTAATCCTCTGACGACACAACCGCCTTCTTACCAGATTCCCCAGCCACAACCTCCGCCTTATCAGATTCCCCAACATCAACCTCCTCCTTATCAGATTCCCCGGCAACAATAACCTCTTTATCAGATTCCCCAATAACAACCGCAGCCGGTTCAGATTCTAGAGAATCAACCTCCTCTTCCTAATGATCCAGAGCCACAACTGGACTTCAAACAATTGTTAGATGATTTGTTGGCTCTTCCTGGCCGAGAACATTGACCAATCTTGAGTCCAGATCCTCTTCTCCACGTTCAGAACACATGGTAAGGATATTGTCTTGTGATTGATTATGATCAATTTATTTGTTGCCTCTATTAGTAGTTTATTTTTTTCAGTTTGATTTTGCCTCTATTAGTAGTTTGTTTTGTCTTGAGGATTGATTGATGAATGTCTGAACACCATTAGTAGTTTGTTTGTTTCAGTTTCATTCATTCAAATTGATACATATGTAAGAACATAGTGTTAGAAATGGATGTCGATGGTTATGAAATTTCAGAGCATTCATTCAAATTAGTAGTTTGTTTCAGTTTGATTCATTCACATTGAACCATCGACATCCATTTTCAGTTTCATTGTTATGTCTAGTGAGTTTACATCATTTGTAAAAGTTGATGTTTGAATCATATTGCTTTGATTGCTTTGATACTATCAGGTTGCTTTGATTGCTTTGATTGAATCAGATTGATGCATTAATATGATTGAATCAGATTCTTCTTCTAATTAAATTGAATGAAATTGAATAATTTTCTTTGATTGAATCATATTGAATAATTTTCTTTGATTGAATCAGATTATGCTTCTAATTAACCTCTTTTGATTATCATGTAACAAGTTTAACCGGGACAAAGGAAAATTGTCTCGAGTCATTGCTAGCATATTTCGGAGGAAGTTTGATGGTCCTTACTATAGCTGGCGCAAAACGCCTATAGACATTCAAGAAAGATATTTAAGAGCTTTTGCGGTAATACTTGATATTGTTTTCATTGTATTATAGTAACGATTTATATATAATGATACTTAACATTATTGTATTGTGTAGCGGAAGTACAATTGGGATAACGGGATTACCGACATGGTGAAAGCATGATTCTTGAGGAGACCCAAAAAATGGATGAAAGGAATTGTAAGTCAAGCTAAAAACAATGGTGAGAGACCACCTTAGATTGGCGAAACGCTTTGGGTATAAATGGTGGTTCATTGGGACACTCCGGAGGCAATTGAGAGGAGCTCTACTTACTCATAGTGTCGTAACTCTGATCGTGGCGGTCTTGGTCACCATAAACACGTATACGGGCAGAAATCATATATATTTTATATATTGCATTTCACAAAATTAATGTCTCTTGTATCATTATAGGAGGAAGAATTAGGGCGTCCTGTCTCGCTTGGTGAAGTGTTTATGAAAACACATACAAGGGCAGATGGTTCTTTTGTTGATCAAAATGCCAAAAAGGTAGCTGACACTGAGGAGAACATAGAAGAGATGATGTCACAAATGGATGTCGATGCTGAAATCTCAGAGCATTCATCTCAACAATCAACTCATCGGACCCTCAGCATTGAACAAAAGAATGAGATATTTCTTAAGGTAATTTTGTTTTTGTCTTTTTCTTCTTAGCATATTGTTGTAATCTGGTCAGTTTGTTTTATGAATCATTTTGGACTTGGGCAAATGGTACTTTTGTGAATCATTTTGTGTTTTTGTTGTTTTAGTCTACTGAAACAGATGACAAGGAAAATGCTTTTGGAATTGGCCAACTTGGAGAGATGTTCAACAACGGGACCAAATCAAGTTATGCAAGTTCATCGACATCAATTTTAGAGATGCAAGAACAACTTCAAGCTGCTCATCAAAAGATCTCTGAACGAGAAGCAGAAAATGCTCGACATGATGAGGAGCAATGACTTTCTCAAATTCGGATCTCAAGCTTGGAGTCGTACCTCTTGTATTTCAAAGATAAGGATCTTGCGTTTGCATCGTTTGTTAGAGATTCTCAAGCAGCCACCGCAACCACTGCATCCACCGCACCAACCACGGTACCAACCACCACACCAACCACCGCACCGGACACCGTACCGGCCACAAACGGTTCATAAATCTCTCCATCTTAAAAATACTATTAGGTATTTGAGATTTATGATGTATAAATGTTTAGAATATTATGTTTTGGATATATAAATGTTTTGTATAAAGTTTTTTGTTATACAAAACTGAAATTCAAATTTTTTTTTTTATTTTAGGTATTTTTTTTTATTTTGAAAATTGAATTTAAATATAATTACAGATTTGCGACCAGGACAAGAAAAAAATAGTGGCAAATTAGTTGCTAATACATGACTCTTTTGCGACTAATTTACTGATTTACAACAAGGACAAGAACAAAATAGTGGCAATATAGTTGCTAATACGTGACTCTTTTGCGACTAAGTAGTCTTAAAACAGTCGCAAATAAAACTGTCTGAAAGTTGTCTCCATAATACGACTCCTCATGGTGTCTGAAAATAATCACTAATAAACTACTATATAACCGTCCAAAAGTAGTCTCTATAATATGACTCATCAGAGTGTCTGCAAATAGTCGCTAATATACGACTTTTAATTTCAGTGTCAACATAGTCGCTTATATACGACGACAATCTCTCGTCACAAAGTAGTCGTAAATTTGCGACTATTATGTGACTACTGTATTTTGCGACTATTATGCGACTACTGTATTTTGCGACTACTGTATTTTGCGACCAAATATTTGTAACTATTTTTTTTGGTCCCAACATAGTCGCAAATGAGTCATTTGCGACTATTTTGGGAATCTTTTGGGGGTCGCAAAAGCTGTATTTTCTTGTAGTGGAAATAAAGAATCGGAGAGGTCGAGATGAATAAATAGAGACAAAAATAATTATGACGACTCCTCGATTTCCGCAATGGTTAAAGATACTGAAACGACACGTCTTCTCGAAGAAGATTCGCCGAGCATAAGATATTTGAAGTATCGAGTTTGAACAACTAAGTAAGAATCCCGACCTCAATTCAAACCGAGCTAAGGATTTTTCGTGAACTTCGCCGATCGAACTTGTCCAAAGACAACTTTGTCGATCGAACTATTCCAAAGACAACTTCGCTGAACTCGTCCAAAGACAACATCGCCGAACTCGTCCAAAGACAACTTCGCCGAACTCGGGGGGGAGGGGGGGGGGAGACTCATTGTTAATGGTGAGTTTCACTTCCCAGTTTAGCACGGTTCGAACCAAAATCGGCCCAATTGATGCTGGTTTACGACGGTTCGAGCTCGGAAGAAAGCCCATGGTCGCGTTTGCTGGCCTCCAAGCCCATTAAGGCCCAACTCGTCATGGATAACGACGACCTCCAATATTTGCGGAATATTTCCTGATCTCGGAGGGATTTTAGGAAATCTTAATTTTCTTGATGGAAATTATCATGTTTCAGCCGACTTGATACCTTATAAATATGGAGGCTTTCACTATATTCGAGGGACATGGACAATTCCCAGGGAGACAGAAGAGATCGAGAGCTCAGACCTAACGAGATTTTGACTTCTTTAGTTTCCTAAGTTTTATTCCGACCTAGAACAATCTTGTAATTCGCCGAGCTCAAAATTAATAAACAAGATTCCGATTAAAGTTTACTGTTTACCCCTTGTGTGATTTTCATAATCAACAAAATACAATCACACAAATGTGAAAACGGAAAATCTGTTCTCAAACTCGCAATTACCTCATGCTTAAAAGCAAACTCAGGTGACTGATGCTTCTCCATTTACTTCAAGACTGGTCTGCAAATGAAGGAAATGTGTCATCATCTGACTGATGCTTTTGCAGTTTGCCAAAGAAAAGATATGTTAAGCGACATAGAACATATGACTGATGGTTGAGCTTTGAAAGTAAACTTTCTTGTCATTATTCACATCAATTCAAGTTGACGCATCACATATTTCCATTGAGCTGCTAAATTCGGTTCTCTTTTGACTTCTCCACATCCTAAATGAAAATCACAGAACCCTCAAACTAAGCCCTTTGGATCCAGAAAAAGTTTTACTGTATAAGGAAATCCAATATATTCTTGTCAAAGTGTTGTGCAAAGGAAAATGAACATTAAGTAATCTGAGATGATAGTAAATCAAGTGATAATAGAAGACTTTCAAGATCCGATTCCAGCCTGCTAGAATTTTATGGGAGTTAAAACTCGCACAACTAAAACTTAGTAAGGAATTTAAAGGGAACAAAAGATTATAAGTATGAAACACGAGCACAAAAAAACCAAAGATGGTTTTTATTTCCAATTAGATAAGCTTTTCGTACAAAGATGTGTCTATGCAATTTTGCTAAGTGTTTTGGTAGGTCAAAACTTGTGTCGTTATGAATGACTAAGCGAGGATCTCAGAAGATATTCTCGGAATACTTCCTTTTATTTTTATGCGGCCGTCGACTTGAATCATCTCCTAGGGCGAATGGTGAATTAGGCATGCGGCTCGACCCATGATGTCTGGCTCACGACGACTTCGCCTCGGCCCACGAAAGATTCAGCTTGGTCCATGAGGCTTAGCTCCATCATAGGCTTAACCTCTTCTTCTTCTAGCTCGGTCAAAGGTGGGTCAGGTCGGGTCGGTCTGAGGCGGGTCAGTCCGAGGTGGGTTAGGTCGGGTTGGACCGAGATGGGTCAGGTCGGGTCGGCCCGAGGCGGGTCAGGTCGGGTTGGACCAAGATTTGCCTTCTCCGGCTCGGCCCGAGACTGGTCTTCTCCGGCTCGGTTTGAGACTGCTCTTCTCTGGCTCGGTTTGATTTGGTTTGGCTAGGCTCGTTTCATTTACTTAGTCGTTTTTAGCACTTGATCTCGGGTGGGTGAAAACCGACTCCAACAGTTAACCCCCCAGCTCGTCAGACTCATAAGTGATTGTGACGAGGTGAAAGTTATCGAGATCGAGATCAGTTGCCGAGCTGAAATGATGACGAGTTATCCTTTTCATTGATGCTGCCGAGCCAAAACGGTGCCGAGCAGTCTTGGTTGACAAGGCGAAGGGTTAATATGTTTATGTTGAGCCGTGTTATTGCCAATGTGAGACTGATGAGGACATCAATACAAGCTTAATTGAAACCCCAGGAGGTGGACATTACCATAATTATGAGACAAACTCCAAGAACCAGATCCGACACAAGGAACATGAACGAGATGTTCAACAAGCCAGTGGAGAATTTCATTACACTCATACATCATGAAGAACTCCAAGAAGCTGAGATCACCAAGGAAATGCAAGAGGACGTGCAAGAACAATGCAAGACTCCTACAACTCTTTTCTTGCCGGTTTTTATAGGGAACTAAGGAAACTACTCTATTTATCATTTGGAAACAAGTTCAAGCGCCCTAAATAATTCAAGGAATTCCAAAGGTATGTATTTGAATTTATTTGAATAATTAACGAGTTTCTTTTCTTGTTTTGCAGAATATTACCATTAGAAGTGCAAGAGTCTTTTCTTTTTAAGTTCTTATTGAGTCTGTTTTATTTTGTGTGCTTTTGCAAGTTTAGTCCTTTTGCTTTGTAATAATTTTGGCCCTAGAAGATCACCTGCTGCTGGACTATTTATAAATTCCCTTCTCAGCTTGTTAAACATTATCTTTGAATGAAATAAAAACGAGATTTTTCTCTTGTTCTATTCTGCGAAAGAAGTAGCGACCTCTCATCTTCTCGTGTGCGATTCCTTGATGGCAGAGTGTTTTAGACTTATCATAGATACTTTCACATATCTGTGTGGCATCTCTTGATTAATTCCTTCTCAAACCATTCCTTTGATTCCTCAGAAAGTGATGTACGTCCAGCTGAAGAGTCACCATCGCTTCTATCCATCTAACCATCACTATGGATCCTCTAGAGAGTGACGTACAGCCAACTAGAGTTTCACCATATTCCACCTTCGTAAGAACAAGCCCCCCTTGTTCCTACATCATTTGGTATCAGAGGTTAAACGCTCCCAATCAGATTTATCTATCCATTTGCTTAAGTTATCTTCAATTTGTTTTGTTTGATGTTGCGTAGATCTAAAGAAAACCCATAAGAAGTTTATTCAGTTCTGTTTCTGTTCATGTGTTTTGCTATATCTGCTTTAGATCTATTGTATTTGCATCATAATCAACTAGATCCAAGTCTTGTTAACCACATGCCCATAATTTTCATCCTTATTTTATTTTGTCTTTTGAACTTCTAGTTCTAGATCTGCATGCATCGATTTTAATATGTTTTTGTTTTAGTATTTTCAACTTCCGTTGCACTTGATCTATTGTTGTTGAGTGTGAGATAGGAATTTCATGAATATGGGAGAACCATGATCCAAATTTAGCTCAGATGATCGCAGAACTCCAAACGCAATTTCAGACCTTTGGAGATCGCATAACTCGACTTGAACAACCACCACCGGTTCCTAGGGAACCAATTCGACGTGTGAACGTGCAAAGAGTAAAAAAAGTCAAAGATGATCAGCATGAGTTGGATGATGATCCACTGCCATATCCAGATTATAACCTGAGGCCTAGAAGACAACACCACCCTGACCAAGGAACTGAAGAAGATGCAAGGGAAGGAAACCGAGACGTAAATCTCACGGCACCGACCTTTGCGGGAAAGGTTAATATAGATGCATACCTTGATTGGGAAAGGCTTATGGAATATATATTTGAGTACTACAACTACTCAGATCATAGAAAGGTGTCTTTAGCTGCTGCTCAACTCACTGACACTGCATTAGCATGGTGGGACAGTGATGTGTACGAGAGAAAAAATGCATAGACATGGGCAAATCAGTACGTGGGAAGACATGAGGTTTATCATGAGAAAGAGATACGTTCCTGCATACTACTACAAAGATTTACAAAAGAATTTCAGAAAGCTTACGCCAGGAACCAAATATGTTGAAGAGTATTTTGATGAGTTTGAAACACTTAGAAACATATTGGAGTCGGAGGATTTTGAAGAAACCTTGATGGAACAGTTCGTACATGGTCTTCATGATCGCATTGCTAGAAAAGTGGATATGCAAACATACCATGATGTAGACGAGCTACTACACTTAGCTATTCAGGCCGAGCAACACATCAAGAGGAAAACACTCTCAACTAACCGGAGCAAGTCTGCTTGGAATCAACAATCACATAAAGTTTTAGACAAAGGAAAGTCTATTGAAGTGGATTCCATATTCTAGAAATTTTCACCCGCCACGTCTAAGCAAGACAAATCAGAGCCTAGTAAGTACACTGCCCAAAGAACTAGAGATATAACTTGTTTTAAATGTCAGGGAAAAGGACATTATGTAAGGGACTGTCCAAATCAAAGGGTAATGATTCTCAAGGCAAATGGAGAGTATGAATCCCAAGACGAAGAGGAACTCGAACAAGAAGAATCAGAAGAAGATTTTGTGGATTATGCTGACACCAGAGAACTTCTAGTTACAAGGAGATTACTCAGTGTTCTCTTTGAGGTAGAAACTATTCAGAGAGAAAATATATTCCACTCTTGTTGCATACCCAACTCCAAGGTATGTAGCTTAATTATTGATGGTGGTTCTTGTACTAACGTGGCCATCAAGAATTTGATTGATAAGCTAGGTCTCCAAAAGACAAAGCATCCTCGACCATATAAACTCAAGTGGCTAAACGATGAGACTGAGCTCAAAATCGCCGAACAAGTCACCATACCATTCAACATTGGCAAGTATGTTGATCAAGTTGTGTGTGATGTGATTCCTATGCAAGTTGGACATATACTTTTAGGTCTTCCATGGCAATTTGATAAAGAAGCACTACACAATGGTCGTACTAACTACTACACCTTTGTGCACAACAACAAGAAACATAGTTTGGCACCATTAACTCCACAAAAAGTGCATGAGATGCAACAAGCTATTTAAAACTAATCTCTATGTAACACCTTCTACTATTTTGAAATCAATTGATTTTCAAGTAAAGGTGCTACTAATGGTCTTTACAGAATGTTTGTTTTCAGGTCAAGAAACACAAGAGCTAGCACCAGAAATGCTTGAGCTCTTAGACAAGTTTAAAGAAGTATTTCCAGAGGAGATCATACCACCAGGACTACCATCACTATGAGGAATTGGACATCAGAAAACCATTATGCCAATCTTAAGAAATGTACTTTTTGCACATATCAAGTTGTATTTCTAGGATTTGTTGTAAGTTCTCAGGGTCTAAAGGTCGATGAAGAGAAGATCAAAGCGATACATGACTGGCCAACTCCAACTACGATTGGACATATGAGGAGTTTCCATGGATTGGCCAGCTTCTACAGGTGATTCGTGAAAGATTTCAGTACCGTTGCTGCACCCCTGACCTCGGTGATCAAGAAGAATGTGGAATTCAAATGGGGTCAAACACAAGAGGATGCATTCAACAAAATCAAAGACAACCTTACACATGCGCATGTTTTTGTACTTCCTAATTTTAGTAAAACTTTTGAGATTGAATGTGATGCTTTTGGTACATGTATAGGAGTTGTTCTTATGCAAGGAGGAAAACCAGTAGCATATTTCAGTGAGAAACTTAGAGGAGCTTCACTCAATTATCCTACATATGACAAGAAACTATATGCTTTGGTAAGATCTCTTGAAACATGGCAACATTATCTTTTATCCAAAGAGTTTGTTATTCATACATATCATGAGACGCTCAAGCATCTAAGAGGACAAACTACACTAAAGAAGAGACATGCTAAGTGGCTTGAGTTCGTAGAGACTTTTTCTTATGTTATTAAGTATAAGAAGGGAAATGAGAATATTGTAGCTGATGCATTATCAAGGAGACACGCCATAATCAGTACAATGGAGGCTAAGATCATAGGTTTTAAGTATATCAAGACCTATGATCTTCAAGGAAACAAGCAAAGCCGCTCACGGAGCATTCTATCAAAGATAAAAGACTTTGCATTCTACATGGTTCAATGAGAGCGCCGATGATTGGAGAAGCTCAGGGACGAGGGCTCATGGGACACTTTGGCCGAGACAAAACTCTAAGTGTTCTTCTGGAGCATTTCTTTTGGCCGCATATGAAAAGAGATGTGGAGAGATTCTGATGCAATCTTGAGAAGCAAGGACCTAAGCTACAACAACACTTTACGTCTCAAGAAAACAAAATATATAATATGAACACACTTTCCATTTCTAGAAGTGTTCACACTGTCCAAAAGAGCGTTCACACTTAAAAAGAAGACATGTTTTCCTTTGTTGACCAACCATAGAAGAGTCTTTCATGCTCTCACACGTTTTATGACCATAAAGGAAAGAGAAGGACACAAGATCACATCTCCATTCACTACGTTCCTCTTTTGAAGATTTGGAAAAGCAATCACACTAATGGCCTAATAACTCGTCAATCAATCACCCACTAATTTAGTCATTATTATTCTTATAATAATTAGTTTTCCTTTCATGTTGAGACTGAAAACTCTTTATAAGGTTTTCTCCTTCATTTTGTAAATATATAGAAATTTTTGGAAAATAAAAGAGAGTTTTTCCTCTTAAAGCTTTTATGCTTTGTTTGCTTGTCTTTTGAATATTGTGTGTGATTCACATATTCACTAGAATCTTGGATTTAACTATTTGTTTGATTCAAGTAGTTGGTTCGATCACTTAATAGAGAGAGTCTATCATCATCAGATTGAGTGAGTCAATCAACCCCCCCATCATCCATCCAACGACTTAGACAAAGAGAGCCCTTCGGCCAGTTGTCTCGGTTCCATCGTCCCCATTTCTGCGTTCAAAGCTTGTAAACTTTGATTATCTTGTGAAGATAAGATTGTGAGACTCGATCTTACATCATTTAGGGTTTAGAATTTAGGATTTATAAAATGATTATATTTTAAAAAATTGTAAGTGTTGAATTTTTTTGTATATTATTTGATGTTTATTTATTTGATGTTTTTTGTATATTATTTGATGGTTTAGGGTTTAGAATTTATGATTTATAAAAGGGATTATAAATGATCATATTTAAAAAATTGTAAGTTTAGAATTTTTTGTATATTATTTGATGTTTATGTGTAAGATTTAGTTTAAAATTTAAGATTTAGATCAAGTTTATGATTAAGGGTTAGAGATTTAGGGTTTAGGGTTTAGGGTTAAGGATTTGTGGTTTGAGTTTAAATTTTATTGATTTCAATAAAAAAAAATCAAGTGGAGTTGCAAATTAGTCTCAAATTTGGGACTATTTTGTGACTACTATTTAAAATTAGTCGCAAATTAGTCAGAAAAACTGGGTTTACAAATTAGTGTACATTTTACCTTAAACCCTAAACTTTAAGAACATATAAGGTTTGAATATCAATTTACAATGATTTTGGGTATATAGTTGTTCAAAAATATATTTTACAATTTAAAATTTAGATTTTATGATTAAGGGTTAGAGGTTTAGGGTTTATAATTTAGGATTTATAAAATGATTATATTTTAAAAATTGTAATTGTATAATTTTTTGTATATTATTTGATGTTTATTTATTTGATGTTTTTGCATATTATTTGATGGTTTAGGGTTTAGAATTTTTTTGTATATTATTTGATGTTTATTTAAAAAAATCGAGTGAAGTTGCTAAACCGAAACAAATCAGTCACAAATTTAGGACTGCTTTTGCAAGTCCTTAAACAGTCGCAAATAAGTGACTATTATATGACTACTTTTTTTAGTCAGTAATTTGTGACTATTATGCCTCTGCATTATGAGTAGTCGCAAATCAGTCACAATATCGTCCCTTTTATGTGATTAAAAAAAGTAGTCGCAAAAAATAGTCACAAAAACTGTGTTTTCTTGTAGTGAGGGTAGCTTAGGATTGAGCTTGGTGGGTTTAGAAATAGGAGTGGAGTTCACAATGGGTACATTGGATAGATGGAAGTCATCCTTGTATGCATCGGTTGTTCTTTACTCTTACCATTTTGCCAAAGTTCATTATTTCATGAGAGATCCCTTGCACCGGAATACCCACATTGTTTGAGATCACTTTTGTCTCAAGACCTCTCCCTTAGCCAAATGACTTCACTTGATGTGTACGAGCATGATTCACCATTTGCGCTTAATGAATGTCAAAGAGTTGGATGATAAGAATGCTTGTGGATGCTAAGTCTTAGACCCATTTCGTTTTGAAAATAGTATGGCTAAATCTTTTGAAGTAGAGGTTGTTTGTGCATCATATAACTCCTCTCAAGGGCATTGATTCGAATTCTTTTGTTAATATGCTCGGATTTGATCTCCCCCTTTCAAACCTCTCTCTCTACTTGTTTGTTTGCTTGAGGACAAGCAAATGAATAAGTTTGAGGGAGTTGATATTCCTATATTTTACCTCTTTTTAGCATGCATTCTTGTTATTGTTTTGTGTCTCATGCATGTGTTTTGCATAGTTTTTATTGCATTTTGGTATTTATTAGAGTATTAGGTGTTTGCATTAGGTCCTAGTGAGTCTTTGCATGCATTTGGAGTGTTTTTAGGTGATTTGGAGAGAATTGATGATATTTGGAGAAATGGGCCAAAGTAGAATGCAAAGTCCATCCAAGATGCCGTAAAGATGTAGCTGGACGAAGGCCCTGCGATATGAATCAGCCTTGAAGCTCTTCATAAGAGTTGTAGAGGAGTGAGTCATCTGTCTACAGGAGTTGGAATCAGGCCATTTGGACATTTTGTTTAAGGAGTTATCGTGGATTTACTGAAGACATCTCTGCCTGGCCGAGGAGCTTTCTCTTGTCTCCCTAAAAACTCCTTAGCATCGACCCAGCTCTTCCCACGGATCGATGTTGATGCTGGATGCAACATCAGGGCCTTAGCATCGACCCAGCTCCCCTTCACATCGACCAACCAATCGATGCTCAGCTTCAGGGCTTTTACATCGATCCAGTTCCTTCCCACCGGGCGATGCAGCCGAAGTGACTCAACGATCAGGCCAAATAAAGACCTTTCCTTGCCCAGTTTAATCTGAAGCCTGCATGAAAGTTGTATCCAAGTGCGTTAGCTGACTACAGGAGGTGGTTTCGGGTCATTCGGATACGTGGTTCGTTAGATATGGCCACTTTACTGAGAGTATGTCCGTTTGAACGAAGCCACCCAACATGCCTGAAAGACCTGGCTGGATGAATGGTCTCCAATCGGATTTAGCCTCGGTGGCCTTCACAAACGTTGTAGCCATGTGTATTAGCTGTCCACAAGAGGTGGTTTCAGGCCATTCGGACATGTATCCCATGAGATATCACGGTTTTAGCGAAGCAAGACCAGATTTGACCGGGTCGGTATCCGGTTTGTCCCGGATCGACCCGGTCCGCCCCTTTTTTTCTATAAAACCCCTAAAAACCTAATTTTTATGTTAAGCTTTCTTTTCCTAGAGTTGGGTTTTCTCCCAAACTCTTCTTATGATGATTTTGGATGGATCTTCATCATTCATGCCACTCTAGTGAAAGATTCTTCAACGTATGTTTATATTATGTTTATTTAATCGTTGTTCTTTATCATTCTGTCTCTTTTTCCTTTGTGTTCTTCCTTGTTCTTCATGTTCTTTAGGCCTTAGGCCCCTTTTTGTTGGATTTTGGATTTTGCTTGATTTTGATGTTTGATTGTTGATGCTTAGGACTAGATAAACATTTGTTCTCATGTTAGGAAGGATCTTAAGTTCTAGAATTGAATTGAAAACTCATTTCTATAACTTATACATTTCATGCACACAAGGTGTTCGATGAAATGTCTAGAAAACTTCTAAGCATGCTTTTCATTCTAAGTGATCGGTGGATGCTGACTTTAGGATGAATTGTTGACTAAAATGGACTTGTGGTAAATTATGGATTATCTAAGTGATCGGTGGATGCGGACTTTAGATTATTCGTACAATGATTAGTGTCACGAAAGTGAACTAGTCTACTTGAAAGTGTTCCATGTCATAAGAATAAATGTGCATTTAATGTTTAGGCATCGTTAGTCAATTGTCTTGATGGATAGATGATGATGATTTATGTTGATTCTTGTTAGGTCCTTCACTTAGGTTGACCTTAAAGCTAGTTTTGGATTGAGAGATCAAAGATAGAGTTTAAGCATTTCACGCCGGATAGGTGTTCGATGAAATGCTTGAACCAAACCTTTTGTGAGCTTTTCATGCCTAGCCAATGAGAGTTGATGTCTAGGGTGATTAGTGAACTAATTGGGATTGGAGATTAATGCTTGTTAATCATATTATCACAAACGATGGTTTGTTCTTGATTTAGTGATTAACAAAGTGATTAGTGCCACGAGAATGGATTAGTCATAATTGTGAAATCCATGTTCTAGGATAGTGTTTGATGCAATCTTTGTCATCATTATTTTATTGTTAATCATTTATTTGATAGTTCATTCCATGATCCAACAATTATATATTTGTTTTCTTTCTTGCATTTTACATTATTTGTTTAAAAATATAAAAACCCAAAAGATTTGCTCTAGATTAGGAATATTCATGTATTCCTAGTGGTTCAATCTTAAACTCCGTGGTTCGATATCTCAAATACTACAATGACATGAGTGGGATTTGAGTAATTAATTAGTAAAAATCCTACATGAATTGGACCGGTGTCTAATTATGTGTTTTGTGATCTTATTTTGCTTTTTGCATCTTGAGTCTCATGCATTTTCAATAAATTTGAAATTTTTTTGAACTTTTCTGCATTTTATGTAGGATTGAGTCTAGATGCATATCATATAGGGTTACACTCACTTGCATTGGGAGGATTATCCATGTAGAATATAAAGTTAAGAGTTTGATTTAATGCCCTCGTTAGGAGTTCTTTGATGCATTTGAACGATCACGAAGTTAAGGATGATACATGCTTTAATCTCGCGTTTTGAATGTTTATGTCTTGGTTGAAGCATGTTTTGATTCGATTCCATCTCTATCTATTATTTGAACTCTAATCTTGACTCATAATTATCATGCTTGTACATTGAAAAGTTGAACTCATGGATACCATATACATATTTGAGCTATCTTCTCCCTTTTACCACCCTCTTGTTAGCTCAAATAGCCATTTCACACCTTTGCGACTATTTTGGGACTACAAAATTTAGTCGCAAATATTTGGTCGCTAAATACAGTAGTCACAAAACAGTCGCTATTTTGCGACTAATATGTGACTCTAATATCAGTCATAAATTAGAGACTAATTTTGTGACTACTTGTTAAAAAAAAAATTCAAAAAAAACAAAACCAAAAATTGGAAAAAAAAATATGTTTATTAATTAAATTAATTAATTAATTACAAAAATTAAATTTTTTTTTTTTAAAAAAAAACAGATCTCTTCTCTGACTTCTCTCTCCGGTGAGTTCTGAATGGCCGTCGGTCTCTTCTCCGACTTCTTCTCTCTCCAGCCGTCGGTCTCTTCTCCGACTTCTTCTCTCTCCCACCGTCGGTCTCTTCTCCGACTTCTTCTCTCTCCGGCTCAGCCTGAGTCGCGAGCACCTCCGCCTGCATCTTCATCTCCGATGAATGGCGGCTAAGATCTACGATTTGGGCGCCGGAGATACGAGCAGCCAAGGCGGATCTTGTTCCTCCTTGTTTCTCCCCATCTTCGGAGGGTTCCTCGTCTACGGGATCTCACTACCACCACGACTCCCTCTCCTCCGTAAATTCCGATTTCCGTTTTTCCAAGGCGGCGGCAGTAGTGGGGCAAGGTTTTAGATTGGGGAGAAACGTGGAGCGTCGGATCTTGGGTATTCTCATGGAAAAAAAGGAAAGAGCGTTAGATCGAAGAAGAAGATACAGAGAGAAAAGAATTTAAAAAAAAAATGTTACATCGCAGAAGATGAGAGATAAGATAAACCATTAAAAAAAAAAAATCCTCCACCGTTGGATTAAACCAATCCTCGTCACAAGGAACTAGCCAATGAGAAACTTTCATTATTTTTGTCATTTTGTCGCAAATTAGTCGCAAATTTGAGACTATTTTGTGACTACTATTAAAAAAAATTGACTAGAGTTTCAAAATAGTCCCATTAGTTCCAAATTTGGGACTATTTTGTGACTACTTATACATGTTATGAGTATAATAAAAAATCTTTACCATAAACCCTAAACTTTAAGAACCTATAAGGTTTGAATATCACTTTACATTGATTATGTGTATATAGATGTTCAAAAATATGTTAAAACTTAAAAATAAATAAATTTTTAGAGAATTTATATTTTTCAAAATTATTCCTTATTAAACACATGTAACACTAATACATGTTATGATTAGATTAAAAATTTTGTAAGTGTTATATTTTTGTATATTATTTGATGTTTATGTGTAAGATCTAGTTTACAATTTAAGATTTAGAGTTTATGATTAAGGGTTAGAGGTTTAGGGTTTAGAATTTAGGATTTATAAAATGATTATATTTAAATAATTTGTAAGTGTTGAATTTTTTGTATATTATTTGATGTTTATGTGTAAGATTTAGTTTACAATTTAAGATTTAAATCAAGTTTATGATTAAGGGTTAGAGGTTTAGAGTTAAGGGTTTGTGGTTTGGGTTTAGAATTTATTGATTTCTAAAAAAAACCGAGTGGAGTTGCAAATTAGTCCTAAATTTGGGACTATTTTGTGACTACTATTAAAAATTAGTCGCAAATTAGTCTCAAATTAGTCACAAAAACTGGGTTTGCAAATTAGTGTACATGTTACCCTAAACCCTAAACTTTAAGAATCTATAAGGTTTGAATATCACTTTACAATGATTCTAGGTATATAGCTGTTCAAAAATATATTTTACAATTTAAGATTTAAAATTTATGATTAAGGGTTAGAGGTTTAGGGTTTAGAATTTAGGATTTATAAAATGATTATATTTTAAAAATTGTAAGTGTATAATTTTTTGTATATTATTTGATGTTTATTTATTTGATGTTTTTTGTATATTATTTGATGTTTATTTATTTGATGTTTTTTGTATATTATTTGATAGTTTAGGGTTTAGAATTTAGGGTTTAGAATTTTTTTGTATATTATTTGATGTTTATTTAAAACAAATCGAGTGGAGTTGCTAAATCGAAGCAAATCAATCACAAATTTAGGACTACTTTTGCAAGTCTTTAAACAGTCGCAAATAAGCGACTATTATATCACTACTTTTTAGTCGGTAATTTGTGACTATTATGCGTCTGCATTATGAGTAGTCGCAAATCAATCACAATATCGTCCCTTTTTTTGTGACTAAAAAAAGTAGTCGCAAAAAATAGTCACAAAAACTGTGTTTTCTTGTAGTGAGGGTAGCTTAGGATTGAGCTTGGTGGGTTTAGAAATAGGAGTGGAGTTCACAATGGGTACATTGGGTAGACGAAAGTCATCCTTGTATGCATCGGTTGTTCTTTACTCTTAGCATTTTGCCAAAGTTCATTATTTCATGAGAGATCCCTTGCACCGGAATACCCACATTGTTTGAGATCACTTTTATCTCAAGACCTCTCCCTTAGCCAAATGAGTTCACTTGATGTGTATGAGCATGATTCACCATTTGCGCTTAATGAATGTCAAAGAGTTGGATGATAGGAATGCTTGTGGATGCTAAGGCTTAGACCCATTTCGTTTTGAAAAGAGTATGGCTAAATCTTTTGAAGTAGAGGTTGTTTGTGCATCATATAACTCCTCTCAAGGGCATTGATTCGAATTCTTTTGTTAATATGCTCGGATCTGATCTCCCACTTTCAAACCTCTCTCTCTACTTGTTTGTTTGCTTGAGGACAAGCAAATGAATAAGTTT
>PKML01013957.1:114766-157263 GCA_002933935.1 Eutrema yunnanense | reverse complement strand
ATGGGTACATTGGGTAGATGGAAGTCATCCTTGTATGCATCGGTTGTTCTTTACTCTTAGCATTTTGCCAAAGTTCATTCTTTCATGAGAGATCCCTTGCACCGGAATACCCACATTGTTTGAGATCACTCTTATCTCAAGACCTCTCCCTTAGCCAAATGAGTTCACTTGATGTGTATGAGCATGATTCACCATTTGCGCTTAATGAATGTCAAAGAGTTGGATGATAGGAATGCTTGTGGATGCTAAGGCTTAGACCCATTTCGTTTTGAAAAGAGTATGGCTAAATCTTTTGAAGTAGAGGTTGTTTGTGCATCATATAACTCCTCTCAAGGGCATTGATTCGAATTCTTTTGTTAATATGCTCGGATCTGATCTCCCACTTTCAAACCTCTCTCTCTACTTGTTTGTTTGCTTGAGGACAAGCAAATGAATAAGTTTGGGGGAGTTGATATTCCCATATTTTACCTCTTTTTAGCATGCATTCTTGTTATTGTTTTATGTCTCATGCAGGCCATTTGGACATTTGTTTAAGGAGTTATCGCGGATTTACTGAAGACGTCTCTGCCTGGCCGAGGAGCTTTCTCTTGTCTCCCTAAAAACTCCTTAGCATCGACCCAGCTCTTCCCACAGGTAGATGTTGATGCTGGATGCAACATCAGGGCCTTAGCATCGACCCAGCTACCCTTCACATCGACCAACCAATCGATGCTCAGCTTCAGGGCGTTTACATCAACCAAGTTCATTCCCACCAAAGATCAGGCCAAATGAAGACCCTTCCGTGAACAGTTCAATATGAAGTCTTCATGAAAGTTGTATCCAAGTGCGTTAGCTGACTACAGGAGGTGGTTTCGGGTCATTCGGATACGTGGTTCTTTAGATATGGTCACTTTACCGAGAGTATGTCCGTCTGAACGAAGCCACCCGACATGCCTGAAAGACCTGGCTGGACGAATGGTCTCTAATCGTATTTAGCCTCAGTGGCCTTCACAAAAGTTGTAGCCATGTGTATTAGATGTCCACAGAAGGTGGTTTGAGGCCATGCAGTCATGTATCCCAGGAGATATCACGGTTTTAGCGAAGCAAGACCAGATTTGACCCATTTCGACCAGGTCGGTACCTGGTTTGTCCCGGGTCGACCCGGTCCGCCCCCTTTCTCTATAAAACCCCTAAAACCCTAATTTTCATGTTAAGCTTTCTTTTTCTAGAGTTGTGTTTTCTCCCAAACTTTTCTTATGATGATTTTGGATGGATCTTCATCATTCATGCCACTCTAGTGAAGGATTCTTCAACCTATCTTTATATTATGTTTATTTAATCTTTGTTCTTTATCATTATGTCTCTTTTTCCTTTGTGTTTTTTATCATTATGTCTCTTTTTCCTTTGTGTTCTTCCTTTTTCTTCATGTTCTTTAGGCCTTAGGCCCCTTTTTGTTGGATTTTGGATTTTGCTTGATTTTGATGGTTTGATGGTTGATTGTTGATGCTTAGGACTAGATAAACATTTGTTCTCATGTTAGGAAGGATCTTAAGTTCTAGAATTGAATTGAAAACTCATTTCTAGAACTTAGACATTTCATGCACACAAGGTGTTCGATGAAATGTCTAGAAAACTTCTAAGTATGCTTTTCATTCTAAGTGATCGGTGGATGCTGACTTTAGGATGAATTGTTGACTAAAATGGACTTGTGGTAAATTATGGATTATCTAAGTGATCGGTGGATGCAGACTTTAGATGATTCATACAATGATTAGTGTCACGAAAATGAACTAATCTACTTGAAAGTGTTCCATGTCATAAGAATAAATGTGCATTGAATGTTTAGGCATCGTTAGTCAATTGTCTTGATGGATAGATGATGATGATTTATGTTGATTCTTGTTAGGTCCTTCACTTAGGTTGATCTTAAAGCTAGTTTTGGTTTGAGAGATCAAAGCTAGAGTTTAAGCATTTCACGCCCGATAGGTGTTCGATGAAATGCTTGAACCAAACCTTTTGTGAGCTTTTCATGCCTACCCAATGAGAGTTGATGTCTAGGGTGATTAGTGAACTAATTGGGATTGGAGATTAATGCTTGTTAATCATATTATCACAAACGATGGTTTGTTCTTGATTTGGTGATTAACAAAGTGATTAGTGCCACAAGAGTGAATTATTCATAATTGTGAATTCCATGTTCTAGGATAGTGTTTGATGCAATCTTTGTCATCATTATTTGATTGTTAATCATTCATTTGATAGTTCATTCCATGATCCAACACTTATATATTTGTTTTCTTTCTTGCATTTTACATTATTTGTTTAAAAAAATATAAAAACCCAAAAGATTTGCTCTAGATTAGGAATATTCATGTATTCCTAGTGCTTCAATCTTAACCTCCGTGGTTCGATATCTCAAATACTACAATGACATGAGTGGGATTTGAGTAATTGATTAGTAAAAATCCTACATGAATGGGACCGGTGTCTAATTATTTGTTTTGTGATCTTATTTTGCTTTTTGCATCTTGAGTCTCATGCATTTTCAATAAATTTGAAATTTTATTGAACTTTTGTGCATTTCATGTAGGATTGAGTCTAGATGCATAGCATATAGGGTTACACTCACTTGCATTGGGAGGATTATCCATGTAGAATATAAACTTAAGAGTTTGATTTAATGCCCTCGTTAGGAGTTCTTTGATGCATTTGAACGATCACGAAGTTAAGGATGATCCATGCTTTAATCTCGCGTTTTGAATGTTTATGTCTTGGTTGAAACATGTTTTGATTCGATTCCATCTCTATCTATTATTTGAACTCTAATCTTGACTCATAATTATCATGCTTGTACATTGAAAAGTTGAACTCATGGATACCATATACATATTTGAGCTATCTTCTCCCTTTTACCACCCTCTTGTTAGCTCAAATAGCCATTTCACACCTTTGGAATGGTTCACCTCACCCTTAACCTTAACCTTCTTTCAAGCCTACATTACTAGTGTGTGTCGTGAGGCCTAATTTTGAATGAACTTAGCAAAAAGTGTTGAGTTTGGAACGACAAGGAGAAGCTTCCATGTAGAACTAGCTCACACATCATTGAGCTAGACATAGGCTAGGGTAGATAGGTTTGGGTTTTGGGTGATTGATTGAAAGGAAAGAGAGTATGGAGAAATGGAAAGAGATAGGGAGAAAGAGATGGAGATAAGCAATTGATTGAAATGGTTGGCAAAATAAAAGTTGGTTTAGCTCTAAGTGATAAGAAAATAGTCTCTAGTCTTGAAAAAAAAGAAAAGAAGCCAAAATGGCTCAAGTTAGAAAAGAAATGAAAGAGACTAGAGAAAGCAAAAGAAAAGCTAAGGAAAAGAACTTGTGGAAGCCAAACCATTTGTTTATGAGGCGAAGAAGAGAATCCCCTAAATGTTTGAAAGGAAGAGAAGTGGTGAAGCGTTGTGGTTTATGAAGGCAAATGGCCTTCAGAAAAGGTTAGCATATGATTGAGCTTGGTGGGTTTAGAAATAGGAGTGGAGCTCACAATGGGTACATTGGGTAGATGGAAGTCATCCTTGTATGCATCGGTTGTTCTTTACTCTTAGCATTTCGCCAAAGTTCATTCTTTCATGAGAGATCTCTTGCACCGGAATACCCACTTTGTTTGAGATCACTTTTATCTCAAGACCTCTCCCTTAGCCAAATGAGTACGCTTGATGTGTATGAGCATGATTCACCATTTGCGCTTAATGAATATTAAAGAGTTGGATGATAGGAATGCTTGTGGATGCTAAGGCTTAGACCCATTTCGTTTTGAAAAGAGTATTGCTAAATCTTTTGAAGTAGAGGTTGTTTGTGCATCATATAACTCCTCTCAAGGGCATTGATTCGAATTCTTTTGTTAATATGCTCGGATTTGATCTCCCACTTTCAAACCTCTCTCTCTACTTGTTTGTTTGCTTGAGGACAAGCAAATGAATAAGTTTAGCGGAGTTGATATTCCCATATTTTACCTCTTTTTAGCATGCATTCTTGTTATTGTTTTGTGTCTCATGCATGTGTTTTGCATAGTTTTTATAGCATTTTGGTATTTATTAGAGTATTAGGTGTTTGCATTAGGTCCTAGTGAGTCTTTGCATGCATTTAGAGTGTTTTTAGGTGATTTGGAGACAATTGATGATATTTGGAGAAATGGGCCAAAGTAGAATGCAAAGTCTATCCAAGATGCCGGAAAGATATAGCTGGACGAAGGTCCTCCGATATGAATCAGCCTTGAAGCTCTTCATAAGAGTTGTAGAGGAATGAGTCATCTGTCTACAGGAGTTGGAATCAGGCCATTTAGACATTGTTTTAAGGAGTTATGGTAGATTTAGATGATTTTAGATGATTCGTACAATGATTAGTGTCACGAAAGTGAACTAATCTACTTGAAAGTGTTCCATGTCATAAGAATAAATGTGCATTGAATGTTTAGACATCGTTAGTCAATTGTCTTGATTGATAGATGATGATGATTTATGTTGATTCTTGTTAGGTCCTTCACTTAGGTTGACCTTAAAGCTAGTTTTGGATTGAGAGATCAAAGCTAGAGTTTAAGCATTTCATGTCCGATAGGTGTTCGATGAAATGCTTGAACCAAACCTTTTGTGAGCTTTTCATGCCTAGCCAATGATAGTTGATGTCTAGGGTGATTAGTGAACTAATTGGGATTGGAGATTAATGCTTGTTAATCATCTTATCACAAACGATGGTTTGTTCTTGATTTGGTGATTAACAAAGTGATTAGTGCCACGAGAGTGGATTAGTCATAATTCTGAATTCCATGTTCTAGGATAGCGTTTGATGCAATCTTTGTCATCATTATTTGATTGTTAATCATTCATTTGATAGTTCATTCCATGATCCAACACTTATATATTTGTTTTCTTTCTTGCATTTTACATTCTTTGTTTAAAAATATAAAAACCCATAAGATTTGCTCTAGATTAGGAAGATTCATATATTCCTAGTGCTTCAATCTTAAGCTTCGTGGTTCGATATCTCAAATACTACAATGATATGAGTGGGATTTGAGTAATTGATTAGTAAAAATCCTACTATGAGGATCGATTGGAGGTACCAGATGGCTTTGGATACTGCGAGTAATGGGAACTTCAACACCAGGTATCCAGATGATGCGTTTGTGCTGATTGAGAACTTAGAGTCTAGCAATAGCACCAAGAATGCTGATTTCGAGCGGAAGAAGCAGGCTGGTGGAGTTGATGGATCGTAGATTGCTGAAGTTCAGGCCAAGCTAGATTTCCTGATAGGGAAGTCGAAGAAAGCTGTACACTTTGCTGATGGAGTCGATAATATTGGTGGAGATAAAGTGGAGGATGTTAACTACGTTGGTGGTTCTAGATTTCAAGGTCAAAAATTTGGGTACAACAACAATCGAAACTTCAACAACAACACTCAGCAAGGTGCATAAAACTTCTACTTTGGCCCATTTCTGGTTTTGGAGCAAAAAAAATTACTCAGAAACTACTCCAGAGCAGCGACTTCACTCGCAATTATGGAAACTCTTCGTACCAGCCCATCTCTCCTAAGTCCACAGAGAGTAAGATGGAATCTATGTTCGAACATATTCTTCAGGGACAGCAAAAGCTGCAAGTGGATTTCAATGGGAAGATTGACTATCCGTACACTAATATGAATGGGCAAATTGAAGCTATCAATCTTTCTCAGAGGAAGCTGGAAACTCAGGTTGCTCAGACAGCAGCAGCTGTGAAGAGGCAGGAAGGTTTTATTCCAGGGAAAACTGAGAATCCAAGAGCACACGTCAATGCAATCACCTTAGGAATTGCTAAAGAAGCCACTGCAGTGGTAGAAAAGGGTTTTGATGCAGGAATTTTCGACGATCCTGAAGATGACGACTGGGATTCTGAAAATCCCCGTGTATCGATCGATACCAGTCCAGACACCTGCACGAGTGGATCCAAAATCACGTGTATCGATCGATACTCCTTTTGTGTCGGTCGATACTGAGGCGCAGGTCGAGAAGGAACCAGAGATTGTCAAGGAGAGGGTGTACAAACCCATAATACCTTATCATATGCCTCGTACGATGACAAAGAAGGAATGGGAGGATGCCAGATGCAAAGCTATGTTGGATAAGTTGGTTGTGGAGCTTCCTTTGGTTGATTATATATCTGACGATGAGAATTCGAACACCACCCCTGTGTCGACCGATACCCCCTTGTATCGATCGACACTCGTCCAAAGTTCTGCCAAGGACGATTCCAGAGCAAAAGCATCGATCGACACCACTCCTGTGTCGGTCGATACCAGTTCGGATTATGAAACGAAACCCGAGTTGAGTGCAGAAAGGGTTTACAAATCTAAGGAGCCATACCCCATGCCACCCAGACACCTCAGAGATCCCATTTCTCCAAAGCAGCTGCTTGGCTTTGAGAAGATGGTACGAAGGATTCCCCACACACTGACTTTTGAAGAAGCTTTAAAAGACCGCCCTCTGCTGAGTCACTTACGAGATTGCAGAGAAACTCTGGAAGAGATCGAAGTACTCTTTATCAAGGCAAGAAGCAAGTCAGTACCGCTGAAGCAACTTACTAAGAGGGAAGACCCATGAATATTCTCTGTTCCATGTTCTATCTTTGGAGTTAAATTCAAAGAGTTTATCGTTGACTCGGGGGCTGGAGTCAATGTCATGTCAAGGGAAATTGCAGAGAGATTGGGAGCTGATATTCGTCCGCCTATGATATCTCTCACATACGCAAACTGTTCCACCTCACTTCCGCATGGTACAATACCTGATTTGATGACCACAGTAGGAGATTGTCTGGTTCCTACTGATTTTCACGTTATGGAGATGAATGCACGATCTACTACACCTTTGATTCTTGGAAGATCGTTCATGGCTACGGCTGGTGCAATTATGGATACGCCAAGCAAGAGAATCTCGTTCTCGTACATTGACAAGGATGTGTACTACGAAGCCATTCCTACTAGAGGAACTCCCACACGTGTCTCTTGCATCGAGGTTGTTACAGGAGAGACGTTGGTAGTTGATCTTTTTGAAGAGCCTCTTGACGAGCCAACTGTCATAGACCTTCTAGATAGTTCTTCTGTCATCACCAAGAAAGACGTCAAAACATCTAAGGCAAAGAAAAAGGTGAAGAGCGAAGGCGTGAAGGGTGCTGCTTCTATGACTTTAATCCCTCATAATTGTGATGGGGATTCGATTGAATACAAGGTGAAGTGCAAAGGAACCTCAAAACCATTCTCTAAGGCTATATTCCTTCTTATTTCGGAGCAGAAAGAGAAAGGAAAGGAGGTTGTGGAGAGCATGTTGAGTAGAACTCTGAGTCTGCAAGTATCTAGATGTGGAACCTACATAGGAGTGGGCTCTCAACCTCGCTTCGACTGATCGTCCGTAAAGTCAAGCTCATGACTGTAAACAAGCGCTTGGTGGGAGGTAACCCACTGGTGAGTCTGTACATATTTCTTTTATTTCTTTTAATTTTTGGTTTTGTGTCTTGTGTTTTTGACTGAACCAGGAGAAACAGACGTTGGATCGGCCAAATCGCCATGTGTATCGATCGATACCCCACGCGCAGGAAAGTTATGTATCGATGAAAAGAGTTACATGTGTCGACCAAAGCCTGGTATCGATCGATACCAGTGCTGTGTGTCGGTCGACACTCACACCCCAATCTGGTAACTTCTTTGATTTTCACGCCTCCACTCAGTTCTTTTGTTTTCTTTCACCAACCTTAGGCTAGATAACACTGAGGACAATGTTGTTCAAGTCTGGGGAGGTAGTCGCTGACATTGTGTTTGTTTTTCTTAGAGTCAGTCGTTTTATTTAATCATTCGTTGTTTTATTGAGTCAAAACTTGTTGGAGATGATGATCTTGTGCTTGAGTCTATTGTTTTGATTTTGTTTTTGAGTGACCAGTGTTACATGATAAGTTCTAGATCGACTAATGAAAAATCCAAAGACTAACCAGTTGACTAGAAAACATCCATGTCTCCGGCAAAGTTCTTCTGAAGCCTGAGCCAAATTTTTGCACTTCATCAATGTGGTTAGTGTTCATAGAGCTTGATTCATCATTCATATCTGACAAAGAAACCCATGTGTTTAAAGTAATGGTATCTCTCTCCCCTGTTATAAGTTGATAAATAAGAGCATAAAAGATAAGATGATTTTCTTCTAAGTAGAGGGCTAAGAAAATTTCCAGCGATCCCATTATTCTACTTAAGAGGGAATGATCACACAAAGGTTGAAAGCGAGGTTAGGAAAATTTCTCGTGATGCCAATATTCGCCTAAGCCTTTGATACATAGAGAGAGACGAACCGGGGATTAGGTGGCAAACACCATCAATACTCGCGTTTCAGACCTTAATGTGTATATGCAGATCAAAAAAAAAAAGAGAACATAATAAGAAATAAGTCTGGGGGGAGAGAAAATAATACCAAAAAGTGTGAAATTGGATGGTTCCTTATCATGATATTGTATGGGAAAGAATCTAGAAGGTTCTTGAACATTGGCTGCAGCGATGAAACTGGCGATGAAGGCTTTATTTGAACAATGATGCGAGATAATGTGTGGAGTCTGGAAAAGCTGTGAATGTCTACGGAGAAGTATATAATGGTTAGATCAAAAACTGGTTAGGTGACATTTGGATGCTTGGGAAAAGGATCTCTGTGATGGTTCATGAACATGTGAGTCTCCGTGTTTTCAAACCTCTTTCTCTGGTTTAGTCTTCTATTTGCTTGAGGGCAAGCAAATGCTAAGTCCGGGGGAGTTGATATATCATGGTTTTTACCCCTTTTAGGCCATGATATACGTCCGTTTTATAGAGTCTTTCTAGTATTTTGGAGTCTTTTAGAGTCTTTTACAGATTTTAGCACGTTTGGAACATAATTGGAGATATTGGAGCTTTCTGGACCATTTTGGAGCAAAGCAAAAGTTTGTGTAGTTGAGTACCCAATTTGAAGCATCGATATCGATCGATACTGGCTAGTATCGGTCGATACTCACCGAAGCAGACACGACCCGCGAGTTTTCCAAAGAGTTGAAGAATTGCAAAATTGCCCATAAGTCTTTATTATTTACAAGAAGCCCCAAAACGTGACTTAGGTTATTTATAAGGATTTTACAGCCACTTTGATGGTTACGATTTATTCTACTTTGGTTTTTATGAGAGAGCTTTTGAAGGGAGACAAGTCTGAAACTCTGTTCGTCCGAGAGAAGATTTCGAACCCTCTTTGTTACTCTTTCTTATTATTTATTTTAGTATTTATTCAGTCATGTTTATTGCTTCAGTTTCCATGTTTGAGTAGATCTCTTGTTAGGTTTAGGGTTTTCTCATAGTGATTTCTTTGAATGCTAGGTTGATTTATTGTTAGGGTTCATAATCTGAATTAGTTATTCGCCTTAGGTTGTTCTCAAAGCTAATTCTAGATTGATCACCTAGAACTTAGATCTTAGGTTAATCGATTAGGCACGATAGTGTAATTGAGTAATCTGATAGAACCTAGGGTGAGCAAATTGATTATTCGCAAAGAGATTTGGTTTAATTGATTTGTGAATATATCAAACCTGAACTTTAAAGCTGATTTACTCTTAGGAATTTGCAAAGAGATTTGGGATTCTGAAGTTTAGATTTAGATAATTCTCGCAACGACAATTGGTCAATTATACTTTAGTGATTTGAGTTCAAGAATCGTGCGTAACCTGAACCCTGATTAGTTAGTTTATTTGCATTCATTGATTTCCTGAGAAATACCCTAGGCTTATATTCTCTCCATCAAATTTACAACTCCTTTACTCTTTATTGCTTTTGTTTCATCTGATTTGATTAGCTTGATTCGATACTATTTTGTATATTGTGCGATTTCTCTAAGTTCTTGTGTTCGACCCCAGATATACTGCAGCAACTGCTTTAGTACTTTTTAGGGTATTAATTTGAGCATATCAGAACTCACTTTGCAAAAAATTTGTTGTTCGTTTTCCAGGAAAATGTCAAGAATTATCCAGCATAACAAAGACAAGGGGAATGGAAAGGCACATGATGCTGAACATCAGACGCCTTGGCCTAGACCTGCTGAATTAGTTTTTCCAGTACCAATGATGACCAAGCAGGAGTTACAAAAGGATAAGGTCTACAAAAACCGAACTATGTTCAGCAAATGGGGAGAGCATGTTCTACAACGGGCTGTTAACCGTAGAGATGTGCCCCATGCACTTTGCAAGCCCCTACTTATTGGTTAAGATGGGTATTCGGCAAGACATTGAGACCATAATTGAGCATATCGGATTGGGATGGTTGGCCACTCTAGACGAAGGTTTCGATGCTGATCTCACTCACCAGTTCTTGGCATCCGTTAAGCTGCGATATGAAAACCTGGGGGAGCCCGTCGCTAGTGAAGGGACACTTATGTTTTTCGCCCATGGCATCCTCCGCCAGATCTCAATCTCCGCTCTCTGCACTCTTTACGGTTTCGATGCAAGCCACGAGGAAACTTCTTTTCCTGGATTTCCCAACGCCAAGAGCTTGTGGGCAAAGATAGCCAGTGGTGAATACGATGGAGCTTACTCGAAGCAGTCAAGCATTCGCAACCCCGCACTCATGGTGTTTGCGAAGATGCTTAGCCACATGCTCTTTGCTAGAGACGAAGCTGGAGCTATGCGTACTGGCGAGCACTTTACGACAGGATCGGACCCGATATAGGTCATAAACTCATATATTCCTTCCCTAAATCTCACAGCGTCAACCTGGGAGCCATCCTTGCTCAAGTGTGGGTAAGGAAGAAAACCCGAGGTCTTTCTGGGAAGGGCAAAAATGAGTACGTCGGAAGCCTCCTTAAACCCATCTTCGATCATCTCGGGATACGGCGAGATTTTGGTGGCTTACGACATGCCAGCATGTCCGAGAAGTACTTCCAGAACTATCACATCCTCAAACCAATGCTCATCTACCAGTTTCAGAACGCAGACGGAGAGATCTTGCATTTCCAGCTGCTAGATCAGGAATTGACCACACTGGATGACGAAGCGAACATCGATTGGATGATGCCGGAGCACAAGCTAGTGCCCAGTACTTCCCGTTCTCAGCGCAGACGCAGAGGATCATCCGCTCAAGCTTCTCGCTCATCTCCCCGAGCATTTGCTTCTCACAGACAGGAGGATATTCCTGAGAGCGTCCATGTGGACACAGCTGATGAAGATTTGGGGAGCACTTGCTAAGATATCGACTCCCAGGGTACCTACATGTTTTAGTGCACCTGCCACCGAAGATGATCGTGATGATGAGCCAGCTGCTGGAATGCACGACTTTGGGACCGAACCTGACGTTGCTGGACGCATGTCTGCTGTTGGTGAATCCAATGGTTCACAGCCACCCAAGGAGACTTCCCAAGAGGAGGCGCACGCTAGGACATGACGCGAGCGGTAGTTCGAAGGACCACTGATTCACCAGTAACATTCTCTATTGCACGTTTTCTTTTCTTTCATTTTATATTTTTTTTGAGTCTGTTTGACCTTCTTCTTGATTAATTTTCACACCGAGACGGTGTGAATTAAGTCTGGCGAAGGATCTCTATCGTTACTAATGTTATTTCTTTCTTTTTTTCTCCTTTTTAGTCATTTTGATGTCTTCTTTTTAGTTATTTTGTTTTATTGAGTCAAAACTTGTTGGAGCTTATGATCACGACCTTTGAATTTTTAACTAATTTTTCATCTAAGTGACCATTGTCGCAGGGCTAGTTCTAGATCAGACTAATGAAAAATCTAAAGGCTAACCAGTCAAACAGAGGCATCCATGTTTCCGAGAAAATTCAAAAGCTTGAGCTAGTTTTTGAGCTCTTCCTTTTATCTCATCATCGCGATTGGCGTCTTCAGAGCTTGACTCCTTATTTGTATCTGACAAGATAACCTGTGTAAAAATATGATGCTCCTCTCCCTTATTTAAGATAAAACGCAGAAAAGATGAAATGATTTTCTTTCGGGTAAAGGGCTAGGAAAATTTCCATCGATCCCATTATTTTACCTTGAAAGAGATGATCACACTAAGGTCGGAAGCGAGGTTAGAAAAATTTCCAGAGATACCACTATTCGCCTACACCTTAGAATAAAAGGGTGGCACTAAAATGAACCGTGGATTCGGTGACAAAAACCATCAATACTCGCATTCCATCCGCCATTAACCCTACAGAAAGAAAATGAGAAATGAATAAGTCTGGGGGAGAGAAAAATTACCAAAGGTTGTGTTGTTGTCTTGTCACGATATCGAAAGGGAAAGAGTCTAGAAGGTTCTTGGCACCTTGATCTTTGATGAGACCCAGCGTCGATGGCTTTTGATTATTCTGCGAAATAATGAGTTGAATTTGGGAGGTTGCGATGCTTGCAAAGAAGTACGTGGTGGTTTGATCTAGAGCTATTATGGTAATATGTGGATTACTAAGGTAACGGTATTTGGACAGTTCTAAAGAAAATGTGAGTCTCCATTGTTTTTCAAACCTTTTCTTTTTGCTTAGTTTTCTGTTTGCTTGAGGACAAGCAAAAGACTAAGTCTGGGGAAATTGATATGTTTGGTTTTTATCGTTTTATAACACATGGTTTGGTGTTTCTTTTGAGTATTTTATCGAGTCAAAGTCCGTTTTTAGAGTCTTTTACTCTTTTATTCAGTTATCTTAGGTAAAAAGGTGTTTACGGACGAAATTGGAGTTAGGTGGGCAAAAACGCATGGAACGGTACAAAAAGAGCATAATCGATCGATGCAAGGAGTGCATCGATCGATGGAGCATGCCCCGAAGAGCCAAAATCGATCGATACACAATTAGCGTCGATCGATGCAACATCATCAGAAGAATCAAAATCGATCGATGAAAAGAGTGCATCGATCGATGGAGCATACCCAGAAGAACCAAGATCAGTCGATGCACAATTGGCATCGATCGATGCAACACCCTCTGAAGAGCCATAATTGATCGATGCAAGGAGTGCATCGATCGATGAAGCATGCACAGAAGAACCCAAATCGATCGATGCAAGGCTACGAGAAGAAAAAGGAAATTTTTGACTTTCCTGTTTTTCCCCAGAAACTGCCTATTCTGACCTAATTCGCCCAGAACCCTATATATACTTTGTTTTCAACCACTTTTTAGGCTATCTCTCTTTTGACGGCTCTCTATCCTACTCAGTTTTTGGCCATTGATTTTGTAAGAAAGAAGAAGAATCTCTGCAACTATTGAGAAAAATTCTAAACCCTTTCATCTCTTTTATTATTATTATGAGTTTCTCTCTATCTTCTTGCTTGTTCTCCATTGTCATGTCCGAGTAGTCTCATAGTTAGGTTTAGGGTTTAAAGGGGATCCATGAACCATTGAATTAGACATAGAAAGGGATTTATCTTTTGTGGTTTTCGCTTATTGTTATGTTTATTGCTTAGGCTTAAGTTAACCGCTTAGTTTATTAACTAAGGCTTAATCTATCACACAAAAGTGTCGTAGGTTGCTAGAAAGAACTTAAGCGAGTGAATTTTCCTTAGCCTGCGGAATTTGATGTTAAGGCGATTCGTGAACATATTGAACCTGCTCACTAATACTGATCTAGAATTCTATGCCAACGGAAGTTAGGATTTTAGATTGCTAGGTTTAGTAATCAATGCCACAAAAGTGGATTGGTTAGACTTTTATGTTTGAGTTTGAAACTTTTATTTAGTTGCCCCATGAATAGTTATCTGATTTGTGATCTCTGGATTCCCGAGAATAAATCCTTGACCTAACGTTTTTTCTTTATTGAATTTACATCGATATAATTGCTTTCGTTACTTTTCCATAACCAACCATATTCTTGTCTTCGCTTAATTTTATAATTGTGAGAATTGTAGTGTAACCTTGGTCTCTGTGGATTCGATCCTAAAGTACTGCATTGACAACCGTTACGATTGCGGTAGTGTACACTTTAGTTAATTGACTACGTGGTAAAACACTTAAATCAATTTGGCGCCGTTGCCGGGGAAACGATGGTAACTTCAACGGCCATCGACCACCCCTCTCTCGTGAAACTCAGAGGCATCTTCAATAGCATCGTCGAAAATTCCTGCATCAAATCCCTTTTCTACCACTGCAGTAGCTTCTTTAGCAATTCCTAAGGTGATTGCATTGACGTGTGCTCTTGGATTCTCAGTTTTCCCTGGAAGAAAACCTTCCTGCCTCTTCACAGCTGTTATAGTCTGAGCAACCTGAGTTTCCAACTTTCTCTAAGAAAGATTGATAGCCTCGATTTTCCCATTCATATCAGTGTACAGATGGTCAATCTTCCCATTCATATCAGTGTACAAATGGTCAATCTTCCCATTGAAATCCCCTTGTAGCTTTTGCTGTCCCTGAAGAATCTGCTCAATCATGGAGTCCATCTTACTCTCGGTGGACTTTGGAGAGATGGGCTGGTACAAAAAGTTCCCGTAATTGCGAGTGAAATCGCTGCTTTGGAGTGGTTTCTGGACAAATTTTTTCGCTCCAAAACCAGATTGGTTCCCCTCAAACTTGTATCCACCTTGCTGAGTGTTGTTGCTGTACCCAATTTGCTGACCCTGAAATCCAGAACCACCAACATAGTTAACATCCTCCACTTCATCTCTACCAATATTATCGACTCCATCAGCAAAGTGTACAACCTTCTTCGACTTCCCAATCAGAATATCCAGCTTGGCTTGAACTTCAGCAATATGCGATCCATCAATTCCTCCAGTCTGCCTTTTCCGCTCGAAATCAGCATTCTTGGTGCTATTGCTAGACGCCAAGTTCTCAATCAGCACAACCACATCATCTGGATACCTAGTGTTGAAGTTCCCATTACTCGCAATATCCAAACCCATCTGGTAGTTCCAATCGATCCCTCTGTAGAAAGTACCCAGCAGCTGAACCTGATTGAACCCATGGTGCGGACAATCTCTCTGATATGACTTGAAACGAATCCAAGCAGCTTTGAGTGCCTCTGTTGGACCTTGAGAAAATTGAGAGATCTTATTCCTGAGCTCCTCGGATCTCGCATCATCATAGAAATTGTTCAGGAATGCATTCTTCGTCTAATCCCATGTAGTTAGCGAACCAGGGGCCAGCTGCTTCAGCCAATAAGCAGCATCCCCACTAAGAAAGTATGGGAAAAGTTTGCAGAACAGGAACTCATTGGGCACTCCATTGTATTTCATACCAGTGACCAAATCTTCGAACCACTCGATATGATCCATGGGGTGTTCATGAGATAGGCCATGGAAAGGATTCTGACTCACAAGAGCGTAGTACGCAGGTTTCAGCTCAAAGTCATTCCTCTGAAAAGTTGGGATGCGAATCGCAGATCGAGTTGCATAGAACTGATCAGGTTTGTTGTGCTCACCAAGTGTCCTGCCTCGATCACCTGCAGCATTCCCAACGTTGGCGTGTCCAGCTGGCGCGACAATCTCACCAACAACAGCAGGAGGGACAATGACGTTTCTAGCTTCATTAAGTCGATGCCCTCTCTCATTGCACACTCGACCCTCTTGGTCTCTCAGAACTCCAGCTTTGTCAGGTCTTAATACCACTGTGTTGTTCATCTCTGCTAGTTTCTTTGCTTTCCTGTTCGTGCGTTCCAAAAGTGCTAGTTGCTCCAAAGACAGTTCAACTAGCTGAGTGCTCTTGTTCTTCCTGGTTTCACGATTAGGCATACACCTGAAAACAAAACACTAGGCAAGGCACGTAAGCAACCAAAAAAAAAAAAAACGTTGAGTATCGACCGACACTGGGTGGTGTCGATCGATATCAACAAAAAGAAGACGACGAGTGTCGACCGATACTACAGAGTATTGATCGATACCGACGAGCTTATTCGAAACTCGGCAGCTAAAATCTAATGGCAAAATTGAGTCCCCGGCAACGGCGCCAAATTTGATATGCTCAAATTAATACCCTAAAAGTAATAAAGCAGTAGTTTTAGTAAGTGTAGGAGTCGAACACAAGGACTCACAGAAATCACACAACATATTAAATAGTATCGAATCAAGCTAAACCAAAATATCTAATTGAAAGCAATGCGTAAATTAAACAAGTTGTAAGTTCGATTGGAGAAAGATAGGCTCAGGGTATTTCTCAGGAAATCAATGAATGCAGATAAACTAACTAGCAGGATTCAGATTTAGCGCGGTTCTTGAACTCAAATCACTAAGATATAATTAACCAACTCTCGTTGCGAAAACTATCTAAGTCTAAATCCTAGAATTCCAAATCTCTTTGCGAATCCTAAAGTCTAAACCAGCTTTTAGATCAGGTTTGATTTGTTCACAAATTAATTAAACCAAATCTCTTTGCGAATAATCAATTTGCTCACCCTAGGTTCTATCAGGTAATTAATCGCACTCTCGCGCCTAATCAATTATACTAAGATCTAAGTTCCAGATTCGTCAACCTAGAATTAGCTTTGAACACAACCTAAGGCGAAGAACTAATTCAGATGGTGAATCCTAATCAACTAATCAATCTAGCATTCAGAGAAAACCCTTATGAAAACCCTGAACCTAAAGTGGATCTACTCAGACATGGAAATTGATGCAATAAACATGTTTGAATAAATCATCAAATAAAATAGAAAGAGTAATAAAAGGGTTCGAAATCTTCTCTCGGGCGAACAGAGTTTCAGACTTGTCTCCCTTAGAAAGCTCTCTCACAAAAACCAAAGTATCATAAAAGCGTAGCCATTAAAGTGGCTGTAAAATCCTATTAAATAACCTAAAACACGTTTTGGGGCTTCTTGTAAATAATAAAGACTTCTGGGCACTTTTACAATTCTTCAACTCTTGGAAAACTCGCGGGTCGTGTTTGCTGCAATGGGTATCGACCGATGCTAGCCAGTATCGACCGATACTAGCCAATATCGATCGATACCGAGGCTTCAAATCGGGTTCTTAGCAACACGAACTTCTGCTTTGCTCCAAAATGCTCCAGAAAGCTCCAATATCTCCAATTATGCTCCAAACGTACTAAAACCTGTAAAAAACTCTAAAAGACTCCAAAATACTAGAAAGACTCTATAAAACAGACTTATATTATGGCCTAAAAGGGGTAAAAACCATGATATATCACTACACATGTCGCTGTTAGCGCCACAACGGCTGTTAGCCTCACACACGTTCGGTCCATTACATCCTACGTAGCTATCCAGTCCATCGGATAACCCTTGGCCATAGGCGGTTAGCCCGTACGTCCGAGTCATCCCACTAAACACGTCCATTCGCTGACAATGGGGCACATCAAAGAAGGACCGACACGTCGCTACCATTTTTGCCATAAAGGCCTCACGCACGTTTGGTCAATTACATCCTACCTAGCTATCCACTCCATCGGATAACCCTCGGCCAAAGGCGATTAGCCCCTACGTCTAAGTCATCCCACTCAACACGTCCATTCGCTGACAATGAGGCACATCAAGGAAGGACCAACACGGCGCTACCAAACACTCAAAGATCCACACTTACGCTTAAGTATAAACGTAACCTCACACACATTACGAATATAAACTAAGTACGCAACAAGCAACACTCACACAATCACGCAACAATCAACAATCATCATCGATAACTCACAGTGCTTTCGGATGGAAGTTTTCTAAGCTTGGTTTTATTTCGGGGGAAATCTGAACTCCTCGGCTAAATCACTCGCCAACGTCCCTCGATCACCTTCGAAAAGTTCCTCAGACTTAATTCCTCTCGCCGGAAACTTCTTTTCTTTCTCGCTTTCTCTCTCTACCTTCTCTCTCTAGAGTTTACTAAAATGTGAGGAAATGAGTAAGGGGTGATGGGGTATTTATAGGCTTCTAAGTCTTACGGAGAAATTTTCCACTTGCTTTTGACCGGTCAAAATCGGCGGCTTTGACTTTTTCGTCAAAATCGGTGGCTTTGACTTTTTGGCCAAAATCTTAACTTTTTGCCTTGGCAATTGTGCCCGACCAAACTTCGGCGATTCGACCACCGATCCTCACCGGACTCCCGGAGGTCGACGCATGCTGAGTTTTCATTGGCCAAAATCCCACTTTCGACTTGACCAAAATATTAGTTGTGATGGTCTTTTGCTTGTCGTTTGCCTAGGATGACTTCATATTCCTCGCCGATTGGTCGAAATCTCCTTCGGATCACTTCGGTTTCGTCCTGGCTAAGTTTCTTCCTCCCCGATGATACAAGGATTTTGCCGTGTATCAATTACTCAAATGCCTAAGTAGCATATGAGGTATCGAATCCATGGGTATAAGTTTCGATCACTAAGAATGCATACAACTTTGTAAGTTAAGCTAACAAGAGGGGTTTTTGGTTTCTAAACAACCTAAATGATTCAAATTCAAACAAGAACAAGTAAGCAAAGACTAAAAACGTGATTAACAATAAAATAAAGGCAAGCTCTTGGATGAGGTTATTGATTTTGAATCCTTCCATGATCCATCTAGAAGTCATTTCACACAAACAAGCTATTCTCTAAGCCTAGAACACTTAAGCAAGATTAAGCCACTCTCATGGTTCTAATCACTTTGTTAATCATACAAATCAAGAACAAACCATCGTTTGTGATAGGATGATTAACAAGCAATAAACATAGTTTCCTATGGCCCTAATACTCCTTAGACAACTACTCTCATAGGCTAAGAAAGCAAAATCTCTTATTTGGTTCTTAAGGGAATTTCATCGAACACCTTGTGTGCATGAATTCCCTAAGATCTAGATTAACTATATCTAGCCTAATCTAGCATTATGAACACCAATTAAATAAGAGAGGAAATATGTAAACTAAGTCCTAGACATCAAGGTCTACCACGAAATTCACCTAATCTACCTCATCCATGAGCCTTAAGAACAACTACTCACTAATCATGAAGAACACACCAAATATTGTGAAAGAAGTGATGTTAATCATGATTAGGGAATATGAATGTGAAATATTAGATAAAGATGAAAAGATATAACCTTAAACTTGCATAAATCAAAAGAATTCAAGGGAAAAATCCCAAGAACCCTAAAAAGACAAGGTCTTGTTCTAGAGAGAAAAGAGAGAGAAAAAATGAAAAAAGGGATAAAAAGTGAGAGAGATCTAAAAAACAGATCTCTAAAATATAAAAAGATGTTTTCTGAGTTGGGTCGGACCCGGGTCAACCCGGGACAAACCGGGTATTGACCCGGCCGAAACTTGGATACATCTTCAGTGAATCGGTCATAACTCCTGAACCTGATATCCGAATGACCTTACTCAAACTCCTGTAGACAGCTAACTCGTCCCTCTACAACTCGTATGAAAACCGTTTGAGTTGATTCATAACGGAAGGCATTCGTTTTGCCGGTTCTTTGGACGGTGTCATCTTCTCTCGGCCAGACGGACATACCTTCATTAAAACCGTCTTATCTCCCTATCCATACGTCCAACTAACACGATTCAAACTCCTGTGTAAAGCTGATTCACTCCTCTACAACTTATATGAAGGCAGTTGAAGCCACATCTTTGAGTCACTTTGGACAAGCTCGGCTGGTTCGGGTGAAAGTTTGGCACCGTCTGGATGTACCGGCTGTGTCCTGGCCGGGATGGGTGTGTCATGTGTGCTGACACCGGGCCGGTACAGGTGCTGTTTCCTGAGGCGGTAATGTCCCTGTCTAAGCTAGTGTCCAGTACCGGATGCATGAAGGATGTTGTCCCGGGCCGGTACAAGGCGTTGTCTTATCGGCCAGGCAGAAACGACTCTAGTAAAACCACGGTAACTATTAAACCACACATCCAAATCGCCTGCTTCAATTTCCCCTGGACAGCTAACGCACTCCTCTACAACATTCATGAAGGTTGTCAAGGCTGATTCGGAACGGAGGGCCTTCGTCGAGACACATCTTTCCGGCGTCTCAGATGGACTTTGTACTCCACTTAGGTACAACTCTCCAAATACGCCCAATTGCCTCCAATTACCTAGGAAATACTCCAAAACATGCAAGAACACACTAGACCTAGTGCAAATGCCCTAATCTCTAAATGAGACCTAAATGCAAGACAAGACCATGATTATGCATGTAATCTACACAAAACTATAAATGAAATGCATGCTAAAACATGCAATATATGAGTATATCAATTCTCCCAAACTTAAACCTTTGCTTGTCCTCAAGCAAACAAGAATAAAGAAAGGAAGAATACTTTAAATGGGAGCTCAAATCCAAAAGTGCCATGAAAAGAATTCAACTCAATATCCAAGTTACTAGCTCTAAGATGCGATCAAACATGTCTACTCAAAAAGAGCTAGCCATATCCTTCCATATACGAATCAAATTCAAGCCTTAACCTATACAAGCATCAATATCATCCAATCCTTTAACATTCATTATTTGGTTCAAGTGAATCATGCTCATGCAAGGCAAGTGAATTCATTTGGCTAGGGTAAAGGTCTTGAGACTAAGATTATATCAAATGTATGAGGTTTCACCAATGCAAGGGATCCCTCAATGAATGAGCAAACTTTAGAAAAATACTAAGAGTAAAAGGCAATCTATGCATACAAGGATAGACTTACATCTACCCAATGCCTATATCGTCTCTAATCCTAGCATATCTACCGATGAAGTCCTCATCCTAAGCTACCATTTTCTCACTTGGCCTTTTTGCCTTCACGCCCCATACTTGAACTTCTTCTTCCACTTCATCTTTTCTCACTTGGGGAATTTCTTCTTCTCCATTGAATCTTGTGGTTTCGTGCTTCTTTTTGTTGTTTCTTTAGCTCTTCTTTCTTTCTTTTTCTTTGCCTTGCCTCATCATTTACCCATTGATGCTTTAGCCAATTTTTGGCTTTTTTTCTTTGTTTCTATGAGACTATAATTATCACTAAGAGCTATTCTTGATAACTTGCACTAACCACATCACAATATTGCATTCCCCTATATCCTTCAATTCCTTCTTTTGAACCCACTTCCTTCTTATTCACAACTCCATTAGTCACACAATGTTTACATATAACCAAAAACTTCCCTTTTCCCAAGCCTAACCTATTCTAGCCTTTGATGTTCGGATAGATTTACATGCAAACCTATCCTCGTCGCCCTAAAATCAACGCTTTTTGCCAAGCTTACTCGAAAAATTAGGCCTCACATACGCACACTAAAGATTTTGGCTTGAAAGAAGGGTAGGTTAAAGGTATGGTAAAACGTTCCAATGATGGGAATCGGCTACTTGGACTAGCAAAAGAGTTGTGAAAAGGATAATGATAGTAGGATTTTTCCTAATCAATTACTCAAATCCCACTCATGTCATTGTAGTATTTGAGATATCGAACCAAGGAGGTTAAGATTGAAGCACTAGGAATACATGAATCTTCCTAAGCTATAGCAAATGTTTTTGGGTTTTTATGTTTTTAAACTAAAGAAAACAAATGCAAGAAGGAAAACAAAGATAGAATTGTGGATCATGGAATGAACTATCAAATGAATGATTAACAATCAAACAATGAATCATTTGGAAGCATTAAACACTATCCTAGAACATGGGATTCACAATTATGACTAATCAACTCTCGTGGCATTAATCACTTTGTTAATCACCAAATCAAGATCAAACTCTCGTTTGTGATGAGATGGTTAACAAGCATTAAAATCCAATCCCAATTAGTTCACTCATCACCCTAGACATCAACTCTCGTTGGCTAGGCAAGAAAAGCTCACAAAAGGTTCGGTTCAAGCAATTCATTTAAACTCGGGTTAGTAGTGAAATGCCTAAGTTCGAGACTCGAATCGATAAATCTAATCTAACACTAACACCGTTTACTCGAATCTCTCCCTAATGCATGGGATGAGACCATACATCAAAAGGTGTATCTCTAGATTGGTTTGTCACGACAACTAGAGCTACCTAATCTAGGTGTAGTTATAAAATTTGGTTTATCTTATCAAATCTAGCATTAAGAACCAACCTAAGTGAAGGATCTAACAAGAATCAACCTAAATCATCATCATCTAATCATCAAGTCAATTAACTAATGATGCTAATACATACAATCAATGCTAATCCTTAGGGTAAGATCACTAATCCTGATTAATTCTCTTTCAAGCAACTAATCACTATGCTAATCACTCAATCCATTAGCAAACTCTCATTTGTGGATCAATGATTAGCAAGCATTAAGAATATAAACAAGATCAACCAAAATACACCCTAGGCAACTAATCTCTTAGGCTAGGAGCATAAATCCCTTGAATAGTTCATCAAGACATTTCATCAAACACTTGGTGTGCATGAAATGCCTTATGATCTATATCTACTTTCTCAAGCTAGATCTAGCATTAGGAACACTAAACAAGAAAGGAAAGCAATGATTAAGAACATGAGCATCAAGAATCAATCACCAAATCATCAAAATCAAGCTAAATATAAGATCCAACAAAAAGGGGCCTAAGGCCTAAACATGAAGAACACAAGAGAAAAAAGACATCAAGATAGATAAAATGCATTAATATAAAGATAAGGGTGAATAAATATTCTCTAGAGTGGCATTTGTATGAAGAACAATCAAAATCCCTCCAAAATCATAAGAAGAGTTTGGGATCAAACCCAACTCTAGAAAAAAGAAAGCTTCACATGAAAAATAGGGTTTTTGGGGTAAAATAGTGAAAGGGGGCGAACCGGGTCGACCCGGGATAAACTGGGTACCGAACCGGTTCAAAATGGGTCAAATCAGGTCTTGAGTGGCTCAATACCGACGTCACTGGTCGGTATTGCACATCGGTATTGGACCTGGGTTTGTGCGTATGATGGTGTTGTAGAGCCTTCGGTAAAACCACGATATCTCCTGGAATACGTGTCCGAATTACCTAAATCTAACTCCTGTAGACGGCTAACACGTCCCTCTACAACTTTTATAAATACCGTTTGAGTTGATTCATATCGGAAGGCCTTTGTTTTTCCGGTTCTTTGGACAGTGTCATCTTCTCTCGGCCAGACGGATATACCTTCAGTAAACCCATCTTATCTCCATATCTATAGGTCCAAATAACCCGATTCATACTCCTGTGTAAATCGGATTCACGCCTCTACAACTTCTATGAAGGCAGTTGAAGCTGAATCGGAGTGTAAGGTCCCCTTCTAGCGACATCTTTTAGACACTTTGGACGCGCTCGGCTGGTTCGGGTGAGAGATGTCCAACACCGATGTCACACATCGGTGTTGGACCTCGGTGCTAAGGTTTTTTTGCTCCTGTTCACTTCAGAGAGGCAATACCGAGGTGTTACACTGACCAGTGACGTCGGTATATTCTCCTGAGGCTTCAATACCGATGTCACACATTGGTGTTGAATAAACTGCCTCGGCCAGACGTACATGTCTTCAGTAAAACGGCCATCTCTTCCAAAACACAAGTCCAAATCCCTTGATTCCAATTCCAGTAGCTAGATAACTTACTCCTATACAGCTTTTATGAAGGTCATATAAGCGGATTCAGATCGGAGGGCCTCTGTCCAGCCGGCGTGTCGGATGAGCTCTTCCTTCTCTTGATGCTCAACCACTCCAATCATCCCAAATGTCTCCAAAACACCTAGAAACACTCCAAATGAATGTAAAAACTCTCTAGGACCTAATGCAACATCCTAAACTCTAATAAAGAACAAAATGCTATAAAAATTATGCAAGACACATACATGAGACACAAAACACCAAATAATATGCATGCTAAAAGATGTAAAATATGTGATTATCAACTCCCCAAACTTATTCATTTGCTAGTCCTCAAGCAAACAAACAAGTAGAGAGAGAGGTTTGAAAGTGGAAGATCTAATCCGAGAATATTAACAAAAGAATTCGAATCAATGCCCTTGAGAGATGTTATATGATGCACAAACAAACAAGCAAACAAACAAGTAGAGAGAGAGGTTTGAAAGTGGAAGATCAAATCCGAGAATATTAACAAAAGAATTCGAATCAATGCCCTTGAGAGAAGTTATATGATGCACAAACAACCTCTACTTTAAAAGATTTAGCCATATTCTTTTCAAAACGAAATGGGTCTAAGGCTTAGTATCTACAAGCATTCCTCTCATCCAACTCTTTGACATTCATTAAGTGCAAATGGTGAATCATGCTCATACAAATCAAGTGAACTCATTTGGCTAAGGGAGAGGTCTTGAGATAAAAGTGATCTCAAACAATGTGTGTATTCCGATGCAAGGGATCTCTCATGAAAGAATGAACTTTGGCAAAATGCTAAGAGTAAAGAACAACCGATGCATACAAGGATGACATCCATCTACCCAATGTACCCATTGTGAACTTCACTCCTATTTCTAAACCCACCAAGCTCAATCCTAAGCTACCATTTTCTCAAGGCCATTTGCCTTCATAAACAACAACGCTTCACCACTTCTCTTCCTTTCAAACATTTAGGGGATTCTCTTCTTTGCCTCATAAACAAATGGTTTGGCTTCCACAAGTTCTTTTCCTTAGCTTTTCTTTTGCTTTCTCTAGTCTCTTTCATTTCTTTTCTAACTTGAGCCATTTTGGCTTCTTTTCTTTCTTTTCAAGACTAGAGACTATTTTCTTATCACTTAGAGCTAAACCAACTTTTATTTTGCCAACCATTTCAATCAATTGCTTATCCCCATCTCTTTCCATTTCTCCATACTCTCTTTCCTTTCAATCAATCACCCAAAATCCAAACCTATCTACCCTAGCCTATGTCTAGCTCAATGATGTGTGAGCTAGTTCTACATGGAAGCTTCTCCTTGTCGTTCCAAACTCAACACTTTTTGCTAAGTTCATTCGAAATTAGGCCTCACGACACACACTAGTAATGTAGGCTTGAAAGAAGGTTAGGGTTAAGGCGAGGTGAACCATTCCAAAGGTGGGACATGGCTATTTGAGCTAACAAGAGAGTGGTAAAAGGAAGAAGATAGCTCAAATATGTATACGATATCCATGAGTTTAACTTTTCAATGCATGAGCATGATAAGTCCAAGTCAAGATTAGAGTTTAAATAATAGATAGAGTTGGAATCAAATCAAATTATGCTTCAACCAAGACATAAACATTCAAAACGCGAGATTAAAGCATGGATCATCCTTAACTTCGTGATCGTTCAAATGCATCAAAGAACTCCTAACGAGGGCATTAAAACAAGCTCTTTAGTTTAAATTCTACATGGATAATTCTCGCAATGCAAGTGAGTGTAACCCTATATGCTATGTATCTAGACTCAATTCTACATGAAATGCACAAAACTTCAAAAAAATTCAAAATTATTGAAAATGCATGAGACTCAAGATTGAAAAAGGCAAAATAAGATCACAAAACACAATGTCAAATGACACAAACCCCTCCCCCAAACTTGAATTGCACCATCTCGGTGCAACAAAAGTCAAGGAGAAGGTAAAAATATGCAAAAATATATATACAATGAAGTGGAGTGAGAATTGTACCTTGGAATTGAATCAAGGAGGAGAGGAGTGTGACATGTTGTGGACGAACCCTCCTTTCATCACATACCACGACCTTTGACCCAAGAGACCCTTATTGACTTGCTTGTTTTGTGTCTCAAGCTCGACAAGGGATAGGTTCGGGAGGTCCCCAAGTGGCGTGTTTAACGTCACTAGCTTGACGGTTGCTTCCTCATTGTCACTCCCTTCATGAAACTCACAAGAGAAGTGAAAAGATTAGCAAAAAAAGAAAATAAAAAGCTCTAGTTTTAAGAAGAATCAAAATCCTAATGATCAATGCTAAACCTCCCCGGCAACGGCGCCAAATTGATAGTAGGATTTTTCCTAATCAATTACTCAAATTCCACTCATGTCATTGTAGTATTTGAGATATCGAACCAAGGAGGTTAAGATTGAAGCACTAGGAATACATGATATGCTCAAATTAACACTACAAGAAAACAATCGATTTGCAATGGAATTTGCGATGGATATAATCCCTCGCAAATTTGCGACGGATTTGCGATGGATTTGCGAGTGACTAACTAGTCGTCGCAAATCCGTCGCTATTTTGCGAGGGAAAAAGTCGTCGCAAATTGCGACGATTTTGCAACAAATTTGCGAGGGACAAAAGGTCGTCGCATATTCGTTGCAAATTTGCGATGAATTTGCAAGGGATTAGCGAGGACTACAGTGGTCGTCGCAAAATTGCATCGGCAAATTTTCCTCGCAAAATTGCGACGGATTTGCTACGGCAATTTGCAAGGGATTTGCGATGGATCTAGTTAGGTGGAGTTAGGTGAGGTAGGTGGAACACGTTTAAAAGAAAAATTAATTTCCATCGCAAAGTTGTTGCAAATCCCTTGCAAATTCCTTTTCCGTAGCAAATCCATTGCAAATTGCCGTAGCAAATCCGTCGCAATTTTTTTTGAAATCCTATAAATACAGATCACGTTGAGAGCTCTCATAACACAAATTTTTTTTTTTTTTTTTGAGAAATAGATTTTGAGTGGTGAATGTTTAAAAAATGTCTTCGGGGCACGAAATATACGCAGTACGATCATGGATGTACAATCAAAGAGATCCAGGGACGGGTGAAGTGACGAAAGAGTATCGGGACGGGTTGCGAGCATTCATGTACCAGGCGACAAGCCAACCATGTGCGACTCGTGACGGTAAAATTTTCTATCCATGTAGAAAGTGCAAGAACACCCAATATGTGGATATTGATACTGTGAAGAGGCATCTATATAATAGAGGATTTAAGCCAAACTATTATATCTGGTTTTCCCATGGGGAAGGTTGTAGTGTTGATGCTGGAAGTAGTAGTACGAGTCATGGCGTTGATCAACCTAGTTATAATTATGGGCATGATCATTTATTCGGAAATATTGATGAAGGGTATCAACAGGGAAATAGGTTTCATGATATGGTTACAGATGCATTTCATGAAAGTACAACTGCATTTGCTGATGATAATACTAGGGAAGAACCCAACATAGAAGCAAAGCGTTTTTATGATATGTTAGACGCTGCGAAGCAGCCCATCTACGATGGATGTAGAGAAGGGCAGTCTAAACTATCATTGGCATCTAGGATGATGACAATTAAAAGTGATCATAACCTAAATGAGATTTGCATGGATTCATGGGCTGAGCTAATTAAAGAGTATTTGCCACAAGATAATATTTCCGCTGAGAGTTACTATGAAATACAGAGGTTGGTTGCGAGTCTTGGGTTACCATCACAAATGATTGACGTATGCATTGACAATTGCATGATTTTCTGGAAAGATGATGATAAGTTGCAGGAATGTCGATTTTGTGGGAAGCCGAGATATCAACCAACTACTGGAAGGACCCGCGTTGCATACCAACGTATGTGGTACTTGCCAATAACCGATAGATTGAAACGGTTATACCAATCAGAAAGGACATTGGCGGCAATGAGATGGCATGCACAACATACCACGGAGGATGGGGAGGTTACGCATCCATCAGATGCAAAGGCGTGGAAACACTGTTAGACTGTACATTCGGACTTTGCTAACGAGAGCAGGAATGTCTATCTTGGCTTATGCACCGATGGATTTAGTCCATTTGGTATGTCCGGGAGACAATATTCTCTATGGCCTGTCATATTGACACCATACAATCTTCCTCCAGAAATGTGCATGCAACGAGAATTTTTGTTCATGAGTATTCTAGAACCCGGTCCTAAGCATCCGAAGCGATCCCTTGATGTATTCATCCAACCTTTGATTCATGAGTTGAAACAGTTGTGGTATACAGGTGTTCGCACATTCGATTATTCGCAGCAAAGGAACTTCAAGATGCGTGATGTGCTATTGTGGACCATTAGTGACTTCCCGGCGTATGGAATGTTATCGGGGTGGACTACGCATGGAAGGTTATCGTGTCCATATTGCCTTGATCGGTCAGAGGCCTTCCAGTTGAAGCATGGAAGGAAACCATGTTGGTTTGACTGTCATCGTCGGTTTCTTCCCATGCATCATCCGCATCGTAAGAACAAGAAGTTGTTTAGGAAGAACAAGGTCGTGCGTGTCCCCCCCGTCTATCTTTCAGGGAATGATTTGTTAGAGCAGATTGATTATTACGGTGCTCAAGAAACATGTAAACGTGGGGGCAATTGGCACACTAAGGCAAACATGCCTGACGGATATAACGTTTCTCACAATTGGCACAAACAAAGTATTTTTTGGGAAATGCCATATTGGAAGGATCTTCTATTACGGCATAACCTTGATGTGATGCACATCGAAATTTTTTTTTTCGATAACATCATGAATACGATTTTGAATGTCAAGGGAAAGACTAAAGACAAAATGAAATCAAGGTTGGACATGGCCGAAATATGTGTAAGAAGCGAGTTGCATATTACACAAAACGGAAAAATGCCGATTCCAACTTTTCGATTGTCTACGGATGCGAAACGAGCGTTGTTTGACTGGGTTGGTTCAGAAGTAAAGTTCCCTGATGGATATGTGTCCAAATTCACAATTAGATGTATAGAGCAAGGCAATAAATTTTCCGGTATGAAGAGCCACGATTGCCATGTATTCATGCAGCGATTACTACCATTTGCATTACTCGAGCTCTTACCGACAGCTGTTCACGAAGCAATTGCGGGTAAACAAGTATTTAAATATGTATTTATAATATAATTTTCTTATTTAATTACTGATATATATTATTGGTAGGCATTGGAGCATTTTTCAGGGATATATGCACTCGAACACTGACTGAGGATGGCATAGCGCAATTACTCAATAATATACCTGTTTTGCTGTGTAATTTAGAAAAAATATTTCCACCTTCATTTTTTGACGTAATGGAACATCTCCCAATCCACCTACCACATGAAGCAGCTCTTGGGGGGCCCGTGCAATTCCGATGGATGTACCCGTTCGAGCGATTCATGGGACATTTGAAAGGAAAGGCCAAAAATCTTGCAAGAGTGGAGGGTTCCATCGTTGCATGTTGTTTGACCGAGGAAACATCTCACTTCACGTCATACTACTTTAGCCCAACCGTCAAAACGAAAAAAACCGCTCCTAGAAGATATGACGATGGTGGGGTTGCACCTACGTATAACGTTGATGTCCCGGATATCTTCGCCCAAATAGGGAGACTTGCTGGAAAGTTGAAAGAAGTTTGGTGGGAAGACCATGAACATTGTCGTGCAGCTCACAATTATATATTGCGAAATTGTGATTTTGTTCAACCGTTTGAGAGGTATTATTAATTAATTAGCTACACTTAGATTACTTACATTTATATATCTCACTCGTTGTTTAATTAGTTTTATAAAAAATTATTGCAGTGTTTTCGACATCCAGATCTGAGAAGCCTATCCCGGTTTACTTGAAAAAGATTATGAGAAGTACAAAGAACGTGACTTTGCTGGATGGTTAAAATACTATGTACGTAAGATATATATATATATAAGTTATCTATCATTTCACGAATATTTTTAATATAATTTGTTAAAATTAATTAATTGTTATTCAAATTATATATATGTAGGTAATGAATGGATGTGCAAACCAGCCCTTGCCAGTATGGTTGCACGAGGTTGTTCAATAACTAATTGCGAAGATCACTACTGCCCCAATGTACTTCACTCGCAGATACACATTTCATACATATAAGCATGGCTCTCGAAGGTCAACCGCAAATTATGGAATCCATGTGACAGGTGAAAACGACTACTACGGCGTATTGCAAGAAATTATAGAAGTCACATATCCTGGAATTATCGGTTTGAAATGCATTTTATTCAAATGTGATTGATACGATCCAACAGTCGGTCGAGGGGTCCGCACAAACAACATAGGGGCGATCGATGTCAATGCAAAATCGACGTTTTTCCAAGTTCGAACCCTTCATCCTAGCATTGCAAGCAGAACAAGTGTGTTTCATTCCATATCCTCGGATTAAGCAAAGACGTGAGACATGGTTATCGGTGATAAAAGTGAACCCAAGAGGCCGTATAATTGGGTTAGGCATCGATGATGCTCTGCAAAATGAAAGAGTCGGAGAAGTCTCCATCGCAGTCGAAACAACATAAGATATCATACATATCGATCCACAAAACAGAGAAGTTGAAGACATCGTGGATGATTCAAGCGAAGATGCAGCCGCATCTGACGAGTTCGAGGAGAACGATAGCGGAGAAGACAATGATGAGCATAGTGAACACTCCAATATGTCTGAAAATGAATCTGAAAACGATTCTGAATAATGTGTTAAATGTACTATAATGTAATTTTTAAAATAAAAATATGTATATGTTGTAAATCCGTAAAAAAATAAAAACTTTATTATGATAATAAAACATATACCATAAACCATAAACCTTATAAAAATAAAACTTTATTATGTACTATTAAATGTATACCCTAAACTCTAAACATTAAAAAATAAAACTCATGAATTTGCAATGGATTTGCGATGGATCCGTCGCAAATCCGTTGCAAATAAAGGACCCATCGCAAATCCGTTGCAAATTTGCGATGGATTTGCGATGGATCCGTCGCAAATCCGTTGCAAATAAGGATCCATCGCAAATCCGTTGCAAATTTACAATGGAATTGCTAGGGATTCATTCCTTATTTCCGGCGAGGATAAAATCGTGACAAGCGTCTAACGGTTTCAAAAGTGAATCTCAAAAAATTATATTTATAAACTTATTTAATGATGTGCATTCATAAATTGCGAAAATTTGGAAATGTCTTCGTATGATATATAAAACGTCATATATCCGTATATGTTGTTTATGAATATATATATATATGTTCAACATTCCTCGTACACTCAAATTCATTATATTTTTGAAAAAATATGCTTATGATCATGACTCTTATGAGATTATAAACCGTAAACTTTATTATGTACTATTAAACGTATACCCTAAACCCTAAACATTAAAAAATAAAACTCATGAATTTGCAACGGATTTGCGATGCATCCGTCGCAAATCCATTGCAAATAAAGGACCCATCGCAAATCCGTTGCAAATTTGCGATGGATTTGCGATGGATCCGTCGCAAATCCATTGCAAATAAAGGATCCATCGCAAATCCGTTGCAAATTTGCAATGGAATTGCTAGGGTTTCATTCCTTATTTCCGGCGAGGATAAAATCGTGACAAGCGTCTAACGGTTTCAAAGGTGAATCTCAAAAAATTATATTTCTAAAGTTATTTAATGATGTGCATTCATAAATTGCGAAAATTTGGAAATGTCTCCGTATGATATATAAAACGTCATATATCCGTATATGTTGTTTATGAATATATATATATAAGTTCAACATTCCTCGTACACTCAAATTCATTATATTTTTGAAAAAATATGCTTATGATCATGACTCTTATGAGATTATAAACCGTAAACTTTATTATGTACTATTAAACGTATACCCTAAACCCTAAACATTAAAAAATAAAACTCATGAATTTGCAACGGATTTGCGATGGATCCGTCGCAAATCCGTCGCAAATAAAGGATCCATCGCAAATCCATTGCAAAATGTTTTTTTGGAAATTTGGTACGAAAATTGAATTTTTTCAGCACATTTTGGGCCAAATTTAACCGCGAATTTTGCGATGGATTTGTGATGGATCCGTCGCAAATCCGTTGCAAATTTTGGATCCATCGCAAATCCGTTGCAAATCCATCGCTTATTAGTTTATAAACCGACTGTTTATCTTCTTCTTCTTTTCTCCCTTCTCAATCCCCTCAATCTCAATCTCCCGTCGATTCCGGCGATCCCACTCCTCCTCCTCCTCCCGCGATCGGTTCCTCTTCCTCCGGCGATCGGTTCCTCTTCCTCCGGCGATCGGTTCCTCTTCCTCCGGCGATCGGTTCCTCTTCCTCCGGCGATCGGTTTCTCTTCCCTTCCTCTCTACTCTCCTCCGCGACTTCCTCCCTTCACCTCGCGAGGTCTTTCTTCTCCTCCTCCGCCGGCAAGCACTCCTCTCCCTCCGGCGACCTCCTCTCCCTCCGGCGAGCCCCCTCCCTCCGGCGAGTCCCCTCCTCTCCCCTCTCCCTCTGGCGACCTCTTCCTCTCCTGGGCGAAGGTTAGTTTTTTTTTTTTTTTCAAAAATATATGTTGTTATCTTACAAAAAAAAAATATTGGATTTGTTAGATTTGTGAACTTTGTTAGATTTGTTAAAAAAATTTTAGATTTGTTAGATTTGGATTTGTATTTAATTTAGATTTTTAGATGTTTAGAATTGTTAGATTTTGTTAGATTATTTAGTTTTTTAGATTTGTTAAAAAAATATATTTGTTAAATTTGTATTTTAATTAGGATGAATTTAGATTAGATAATTTTATAATTATTATGACATTATATAAAATTATTAGTTTGATTGTAATTTTTTTGTATTTTCTAAATTATAATATAATTATATGAATTAATTATTAAATTTTTTTTTGTAGATGTCGGGATTTCGAGGTAACGACTACACTCGATTTCTTTCGATGGGTTCCACAAGTACTCCTCCTGTTATACAGATGGATTTCGCGACTTCTGCTGTTCCTGAGACCGTGGAGCCTGCCCCAGCACCGGAGGATCCCGCACCGTCTAACCCCGCGGCTGACTCCATCCCCATTGATATTGCGATACAGCAGATTCTCGAGAGTCCTGGTCATGATAGTCTACCACGACTCGATCCAAGCCGTCCTCCAGGAACGTTATGGTAAATTTTATATTTTCTAAGTTATTTATGTTTTTGTTTACAATTATAATAATTTTATTTTTAAAATTTACTATATTTTCTAATTTCAGGTTTGATGATGACGGAGCTGTGGCTGCTCAGATCCGTTCGATCTTTGAAACGGATTTCAAAGAACCGCATGCCAATTACTCGCAAACACCGGAATATATCATTGAACGTTGGTATAAAACGTTTGCTGTAAGTTTTCTAAATTTTATTAAATTTATTTTTATTATTATTAATAATATTTTTATGCATTTAACTTCTTATTATTTTTGTTATAGCAATCGTTTCATTGAGATTTTGCAATTAACGGCGAGGTCCGAAAAAAATTTGAAAAGAAGTTGAAGGCTCGTATGTGCGGTCAGGTTGGGCGTTGGAAAGAAAAGTGGAAGATTAAATGCGATGAGTCGAAGCCTAAGTGGATGGATCCGCTTGTTTGGAACGGTCTTGTTCGATATTGGATGGATCCAAAGAGCAAGAAGAAGAGTGCCGATAGTCGCAAGGCCCGATACTCTGATCCTGATGGTTACGGGCCTTCTAAGCATCGTTCAGGACAAACCTCGTTTAAAGCACGGGGCCAAAACATAGTAAGTTTTTTTTTTTTAAATCTTACATTCGTAATTTAATGTTATGAATTTATGAAATTTTTTTTAGGCCGCAAAGACCGGATCATCAGTTCCGGATTTGTTAGCGGTTCTCGAGGAGACAAAACGGAAACCGGATGGCTCTTTTGTCGATGGACGCTCGGAGAAGATCTACCACGATGTCACTTCGCGGCTCGAACTGTTATCTCAGACAGTCGATAGTGATGATCCCGAGAACACAACATCTGGCGGCCTTACTCCTTTCGTGAAGAACCAAATTTTTACCGAGGTACGTATTTAAAAATTAATTTGTTGTATTGTATTTAAATATTTTTAGAAATATTTATAATGTTTGTTTTTTTGTCTTTCATAGGTTGCTCCCCGCAAAAAAGGAAGAATTTACGGAGTCGGTTCGCTTCAACCGCAAATTGAAGCTTCTTCTACATCGGCTTCACTTCCATCCCAGGACGATTTACACCGAATCATAACGACTCAGGCCGAGATGCTATCGAGTCAGGCCGTGATGCTAACGAATCAGGCCGAGAAGATTAATTCCTATGATGCTTTCATGGACTACTTTTCTGAGAAGGATCCGGCTTTTGCAAGACTTCGCGAAGCACGTAACCCTTCGGGATCGGGATCCGGAACCGGGACTGGAACCGGTACCAAAACCGGAACCGGAACCAGTCCTTTGTAAACATTTTATTTTGTTTTTTTTAAAAAACAATTATGCACTTTTTGTAATAAATAAATTATATAATTATGTTTTTAAATTTAATATGTTAATTATTTTAATTATTATTCAATTTTTAAATTAAATTTTTATTTTTTTTTTAATTTACAAAATTCAATTTTCCTTGCAAATCCATTGCAATTTTGCGAGAGATTTGCGAGGGAAATTTGCGAGGGGAATATTTTCGTCGCAAATTTGCGACAGATTTGCGAGGGAAAGTTGCCTTTGCAAATTTGCGAGGGAAGTTTCTCGTCGCAAATTTGCGACGGATTTGCGAGGGAGATGGCCGTTGCAATTTTGCGAGGGAGTATTTCTCGTCGCAAATTTGCGAAGGATTTACGAGGGAAGATAGCCGTTGAAAATTTGCGAGGGAGTTTTTTGTCGAAAATTTGCGACGGATTTGCGAGGGAGATGGCCGTTGCAAATTTGCGAGGGAGTATTTCTCGTAGCAAATTTGCGAGGGAAGATGGCCGTTGCAAATTTGCGAGGGAAAATTGTTCGTCGCAAATTTGCGCCAAATTTGATATGCTCAAATTAATACCCTAAAAGTACTAAGCAGTAGTTGCAGTATAGTAGGGGTCGAACACAAGGACTCACAGAAACACAGAATAGATTATATAGGTGAGATTAAAGCTAAGCGATCAATGGAATTGAAAAGAGAGCGTAAATTAAAACGATTGTAACTTCAATTGGAGAAAGATAGGTTCAGGGTATTTCTCAGGAAATCAATGAATGCGGATAAACTAACTAGTCAGGATTCAGATTTAGCGCGGTTCTTGAACTCAAATCACTAAGATATAATTAACCAACTTCCGTTGCGAAAACTATCTAAATCTAAATCCTAGGAATTCCAAATTCCTTTACGAATCCTAAAGTTTAAATCAGTTTTTTAATCAGGTTTGATTTGTTCACAAAACAACTAAACCAAATTCCTTTGCGAATAGTTATTTTGCTCACCTTAGGTTCTATCAAGTAATTAATCGCACTCTCGCGCCTAATCAATTATCCTAATATCTAAGTTCTAGGTGATCAATCTAGAATTAGCTTTGCAAACAACCTATGGTGAATAACTAATTCAGATGGTGAATCCTAATAACTAATCAATCTATCATTTAGAGATAAACCTTATGAGAACCCTGAACCTAATAAGAGATCTACTCAGACATGGAAATTGAAGCAATAAACATGTTTGAATAAATCATCAAATAAATCAGAAAGAGTGATAAGAGGGTTCGAAATCTTCACTCGGACGAACATAGTTTCAGACTTGTCTCCCTTCAAAAAGCTCTCTCACAAAACCAAAGTAAAATAAAACATAGCCATTAAAGTGGCTGTAAAATCCTATTAAATAACCTAAATCATGTTTTGGGGCTTCTTGTAAATAATAAAGACTTCTGGGCAATTTTGCAATTCTCCATCTCTTCATTAAAGTCACGGGTCGTGTCTGCTTCGATGGGTATCGACCGATACTAGCCAGTATCGATCGATACCAAGGCTTCAAATCGGGTTCTCAGCAACACGAACTTCTGCTTTGCTCCAAAATGCTCCAGAAAACTCCAATATCTCCAATTATGTTCTAAACGTAATAGTAGAAAGACTCTATAAAACGGACTTATATCATGGCTTAAACGGGGTAAAAACCATGATATATCTCCAATTATATCATGGCTTAAACCAAGAAAACTCCGATATCTCCAATTAAAAGACTATAAAACACTACGAAATAGTAGAAGAACTCTTTAAAACGGACTTATATCATGGATTAAACGGGGTAAAAACCATGTTATATCAACTCCCCCAGAGTTAGCCTTTGCTTGCCCTCAAGCAAATAGAAGACTAAACCAGAGAAAGAGGTTTGAAAACGTAGAGACTCACATGTTCTTGAAACATTGCAATGACCCTTCTTCCAAACACCCAAATGTCACCTAACCAGCTTTTGATCTAACCACCATGTACTTCTCCGTAGACATTCACAGCTTTCCATACTACACACATTATTTTACAGCATCGTTCAATCAAGCTATCTTCGCCAGTTTCATCGCTGTGATTAATACCAAGAACCTTCCAGATTCTTTCCCATACAATATCATGACAAAGAACCACCCTTTTTCACACTTTCTGGTATTATTTCTCTCCCCCAGACTTATTTCTTATTATGTTCTTTCTTTTATTTTTTAGCTTTGCATATACACATCAAGGTATGAGACGCGAGTATTGATGGTGTTGGCCACCGAATCCCCGGTTCTTCCCTCTCAACGTATCAAAGGTGTATGCGAATAATGGCATCATTGGAAAATCCTAGCCTCGCTTCCAAGCCTTTGTGTGATCATTCCTCACCAAGTAGAATAATGGGATCGTTGGAAATTTTCCTAACCCTCTACTCATAAGAAAATCATCTCATCTTTTAATGCATCTTATTAATTAACTTGTGACAGGGAGATAAATACCATTACTTAAATACGTGGGTTCCTTTGTCAGATACGAACGATAAATCAAGCTCTATGGACATCAATCACCTCGATGAAGTGCAAAAATTTGGCTCAGGATTTAAAGAACTTTGCTGGAGACATGAGTGTCTTCTGGTTAACTGGTCAACCTTTGGATTATTCATTAGGCGATCTAGAACTGATTCTGTAACAATGGTCACTTAGAAGCAAGGTCAAATCAATGGATTCAAGAAAAAGATCACAGTCTCAGACAAAGTATTGACTCAATAAAACAACGAATGACTCAAAAATGACTGACTCTAAGAAAAACAAAAAAAAAGTCAGCGACTACCTCCCCCAGACTTGAACAACAATGTCCCCAGTGTTAACGAGCCTAGAATTGGTGAAAGAGAACAAAAGAACCAAGTGGATTGTGAAAAATCGAGAAGTTACCGTGTTGGAACATCGAGTATCGACCGACACACAGCCTGGTGTCGATCGATACCAGGCTTAAGTCGATAAGATGAACTGTTCACTCGCGTAGGGTGTCGATCGATACACACAGGGTATCGTTCGACACTCAGGCGATTCCACGTTTTCTCCTTGGTCGTCCTGACACAGACGAAAAAAATGAGAAAAAAATAAAAATAAAAAGACTCAAAGACAAACTCACCAGTGGGTTGCCTCCCACCAAGCGCTTGTTTAGCGTCACGAGCTTGACTGTACGGACGATCAGTCCGGATAAGAATGAGAGCTTGCAGCAAAGCAGGCTCCACAACTTGACATCTCCAACTTCGGAGTTTTGCGCAACATGTTCTCCACCACCTCTTGTCCTTTCTCTTTCAGCTCAAGAGTAAGAAGAATTCTAGCCTTAGAAAATGGCCTTGAGGTCCCTTTGCATTTCACCTTATATTCGATCGAATCTCCATCGCACTTCTGAGGTATTAAGGTGACTTGTGTAGCACTCTCGACTCTTTTGCTCTTCACCTCCTTCTTTGCCTTAGTCTTTTTAATGACTTCCTTAGTGATAATAGGAGGATGATCCAGAACTTCCATGACAGTCGGCTCAGCATAAGGCTATTCCAAAAGATCAACTACCAATGTTTCTCCTGTAACAGCGGTGATGCACGAGATATGTGCGGGAGTTCCTCTAGGGATGGCCTTGTAGGAGACATGTTCGTCAATGTAAGAAAACGAGATGCTCTCAGAGGGCATGTCTATAACTGCACCAGTCGTAGCCATGAACGGTCTCCCAAGAATCAAAGGGTTGCTAGACCTTGCATGCATCTCCACAACTTCAAAATCGGTAGGAACTAGACAGTCTCCTACCTTAACCATCAAATCAGGGATTGTACCATATGGAACCGATGTGGCGGAGTTCGCGAATGTGAGGGCCATCTGAGTAGGTCTTATGTCATCGATTTGTAGCTTCTCTGCGAGTGCCTTTAACATGACATTGACGCTAGAGCCTGAGTCAACCAGAGATTCTTCGAATTCGACTCCGGAGATAGAGCATGGAAATGAAAATTTCCCTGGGTCTTCCCTATTAGTCAGCTTCTTTAGTGGGGGTGGTGTGCTTCTGACCTTGATGAAGAGTGTCTTAATTTCATCCTCAGTTTCTCTGCAATCTCGGAAATGACTGTAAAGGGGGCGATACTCAAGAGCTTCTTCAAAAGTCAGTGTGAGTGGAATTCTTCGTACCATCTTCTCAAAGCCACGCAGCTGCTTTGGAGAGATGGGATCTTTGAGGTGTTTAGGTGGTCTAGGATCTGGTCTCTTAGGCTTGTAGACGCGTCCCTCAACCATCTCTGGTTTCTTCGGGATCTCCGGTTCAGCCTCCGAGGGGTGTCGATCGATACACGGTTGGTATCGATCGACACAAGGCTTATGTGTCGTTTCTTCAGGTTGGTATCGATCGACATCAGCAGTGGTGTCTATCGTTGCTGATAAATCGGATTCGGAATCACCTTCGACAGAGGTTTCGAAGTTTCCTGCACTTCGCAAAGTGATCGCATTGACGTACTCTTTCGGTGCCTGAGTCGCCTTTCCCTTGACAGCGGCCGCAGTTTGAGCTACCTGCGTTTCCAGCATCTTTTGATGAGTATCGAGGGCATCGATCCTTCCACTCAGATCCTTGTACACATCATATATATTTCCATTGAGATTGACTGTGAGCTGCTGCTGTCCTTGAATCAGTTGTTCAAACATATACTCGATCTTGCTATCTGGGATCTTAGCAGGTACATGTTGATAAGATGAGTTTCCATAGTTCCTCGTATATCCACTGTTTTGAGATGATCCCTGACCAAACTGATTCGAACCTCCTTGCTGAGAGTTGTTGTTGAAGTTTAGGTTGTTGTTGAATTGATTCCTCTGACCTTGAAAACCAGAACCACCAATGTAGTTGACATCCTCTACTTCATCCTCGTTGAATACCTCGACATCTAAGCAAAGTGAACATCCTTCTGTGTCTTGCCCATCAGAAGACTGTGCATAGAATCCAACTTAGCTTGAAAATCAGCAATCTGCGAGCTATCCATGTTACCAGCTAACTTCTTCCTCTCAAAATCAGCATTCTTGATGCTATTGCTAGACGCCAAGTTCTCAATCAGGACATAGGCTTCATCAGGATACATGGTGTTGAAGTTTCCATTGCTCGAAACATCCAGAGTACTCTGGTACCTCCAATCAAGTCCTCTGAAAAAGAAACCCATCAGCTGAACATCAGAGTATCCGTGATGTGGACAGTCTCTCTGAGACGATTTGAATCTCGTCCAAGGAGCCTTGAACGCCTCAGTAGGTCCTTGAGAAAACTGGGAGATTTTGTTCCTCAGATCCTCGGATCGTGCATCATCATAAAAGTTGGTCAGGAAAGCATTCTTAGTCTACTCCCATGTAGTCAGCGAGGAGGCAACTGCTTCAGCCAGTATATTGCTTCCCCACCAAGAGAGTATGGGAAAAGCTTGCAGAAAAGATAGTCGTAAGACACTCCATTGCTTTTGATGCTAGTGACCAAATCCTCGAACCTCTCAATATGATTCATGGGATGCTCGCTGGAAAGACCATGAAAAGGGTGCTGTCCCACGAGAGTGTAGTATGCAGGTTTCAGCTCAAAGTCATTCCTCGGAAAAGTAGGAGGAGGGATCGCAGATCGGTTTGCGTAAAACTGATCAGGCCTGTTGCACTCACCAATCGTTCTACCATGATTGACCACAGCATTCCCAACATTCTCTGCGTTTGCGTTCCCAGCGACATTCCCAGCGACAACAGGAGCGGGTGGAATGATGTTCCCTCTCCATCCAGACGTTGTCCTTGCTCATTGCACAACCGACCCTCTTGGTCTCTGTAAGTACCAGCTGCATCTTGAACCAACTCCACTCGATTGTTGTTCATCTTTGCTGGTTTCTTTGCTCTTCTGTTTGTGCGTTCCAAAAGTGCTAATTGCTCAAGTGACAGATCAACTAGATGAGTGCTCTTTCTCTTTCTGGTTTCGCGATTAGGCATACACCTGAAAACAAGAGTCAAAAACGTTAGTAACAAAAATGTGATGAGTATCGACCGATACCAAGTGGTGTTGATCGATATCAACAAAAAGAGAACGGCGAGTATCGACCGATACTAGATAGTATCGACCGATACCGACGAGCTTAGTCAAAATTCTCAGACTAAAATCTAATGGCGAATTGAGTCCCCGGCAACGGCGCCAAATTTGATATGCTCAAATTAATACTCTAAAAGTACTAAGCAGTAGTTGTAGTATAGTAGGGGTCGAACACAAGGACTCACATAAACACACAATAGATTATATAGGTGAGATTAAAGCTAAGTGATCAATGGTATTGAAAACAGAGCGTAAATTAAAACGGTTGTAACTTCAATTGGAGAAAGATAGGTTCATGTTATTTCTCAGGAAATCAATGAATGCATATAAACTAACTAGTCAGGATTCAGATTTAGCGCGGTTCTTGAACTCAAATCACTAAGATATAATTAACCAACTTCCGTTGCGAAAACTATCTAAATCTAAATCCTAGGAATTCCAAATTCCTTTGTGAATCCTAAAGTTTATATCAGCTTTTTAATCAGGTTTGATTTGTTCACAAAACAACTAAACCAAATTCCTTTGCGAATAGTTATTTTGCTCACCTTAGGTTCTATCAGGTAATTAATCGCACTCTCGCGCCTAATCAATTATCCTAAGATCTAAGTTCTAGGTGATCAATCTAGAATTAGCTTTGCAAACAACCTATGGTGAAGAACTAATTCAGATGGTGAATCCTAGTAACTAATCAATCTAGCATTTAGAGATAACCCTTATGAGAACCCTGAACCTAACAAGAGATCTACTCAGACATGGAAATTGAAGCAATAAACATGTTTGAATAAATCAGAAAGAGTAATAAGAGGGTTCGAAATATTCTCTCTGACGAACAGAGTTTCAGACTTGTCTCCCTTCAAAAAGTTCTCTCACAAAACCAAAGTAAAATAAAGCATAGCCATTAAAGTGGTTGTCAAATCCTATTGAATAACCTAAATGATGTTTTGGGGCTTCTTGTAAATAATAAAGACATCTGGGCAATTTTGCAATTCTCCAACTCTTCATTAAAGTCGCAGGTCGTGTCTGCTTCGATGGGTATCGACCGATACTAGCCAGAATCGATCGATACCAAGGCTTCAAATCGGGTTCTCAGCAACACGAACTTCTGCTTTGCTCCAAAATGCTCCAAAAAGCTCAAATATCTCCAATTATGCTCCAAACGTACTAAAACCTGTAAAAGACTCTAAAACACTACGAAATAGTAGAAAGACTCTATAAAACGGACTTATATCATGGCTTAAACGGGGTAAAAACCATGATATATCAATACATGAATGTTTCTAAGCTAGAGCAAATGTTTTTGGGTTTTTATGTTTTTAAACTAAAGAAAACAAATGCAAGAAGGAAAACAAAGATAGAAATGTGGATCATGGAATGAACTATCAAATGAATGATTAACAATCAAATAATGAATCATTTGGAAGCATTAAACACTATCCTAGAACATGGGATTCACAATTATGACTAATTCACTCTCGTGGCATTAATCACTTTGTTAATCACCAAATCAAGACCAAACTCTCGTTTGTGATGAGATGGTTAACAAGCATTAAAATCCAATCCCAATTAGTGCACTAATCACCCTAGACATCAACTCTCGTTGGCTAGGCAAGAAAAGCTCACAAAAGGTTCGGTTCAAGCAATTCATTTAAACTCGGGATAGGAGTGAAATGCCTAAGTTCGAGACTCGAATCGATAAATCTAATCTAGCACTAACACCGTTTACTCGAATCTCTCCCTAATGCATGGGATGAGACCATAAATCTTAAGGTGTAGCTCTAGATTGGTTTGTCACGCCAACTAGAGCTACCTAATCTAGGTTTAGTTCTAAACTTTGGTTTATCTTATCAAATCTAGCATTAAGAACCAACCTAAGTGAAGGATCTAACAAGAATCAACCTAAATCATCATCATCTAATCATCAAGTCAATTAACTAATGATGCTAATACACACAATCAATGCTAATCCTTAGGTTAAGATCACACTACAAGAAAACAGCGTTTTAGCGACTACGTAATCAGTCGTAATGTAGTCGCTTAAACTGATTTCCCGACTACATTACGACCACGTCACGTAGTCGTAAAAATCTAGTCGCAAAAACACGTAGTCGCTAATTAGTCGCTAATTTACGACTACTTGGCGACTGTGTTACGATGACAGTAAGAAGTCGCTTAGCAGTCGCACATCAGTCGTAAAATATGCGACCATGTCCCGACTACATTAGCGACTAACAAGCGACTAAGGTACGACTATATATTGTGTCATGTGAAAGTCGTTTGGTGTAGTCGTTAAAGAGTCGTTAAATGTGGCGACTATTTTCCGACTAATAAGCGTCTAATTTAGCGACTGAGTTGCGACTAATATCTTCACGGAATATAGATTTGGTTATCTTTTTACGTCTGATTTGCGACTGATTTGCGACTACGTAGCGACTGAATTGCGACTACCTAGCGACTGATTTTATCAACGAAATTCAAA
>PKML01013957.1:35981-92629 GCA_002933935.1 Eutrema yunnanense | reverse complement strand
TAGCCTAAACAAGTGGCTGTAAAATCCTATTTATAATCTAAAACACGTTCTGGGCCATCTTGTAAATATCAAAGTCTTCTGGGCCAATTCTGCAATTCTTCAACTCTTCATTAAGTCGCGATCCTTCTGTTTCCTCGACGGGTATCGATCGATACTCAGGTGATTTTGACGTCTCAGCTACACGGATCATCTGCTTCGCTCCAGAATGTTCCAGAAAACTCCAATATCTCCAATTAAGCTCCAAACGTGCTAAGACCTGTAAAAGACTCTAAAATACTACAAAACACTAGAAAAGACTCTATAAAAGGACTTATATCATGGCCTAAACAGGGTAAAAACCATGATATATCAGCCAACAATTCCTCTGTAAGTATACTTCCAAAATCTTACGACGGATTTGCTCGTCTACCCTAGGTCAAGCAATTAGATACAACACTTACATGGCTATAAAATGCCTAATATCAGTTGCTAAGACGGTTTGTCAAGCAACGCATTAACAACATGGATAGAACGAAAAACTCTAATCGGTATCTTAGACTAAAAACCTAATAAGAATCGAACCATGAGAGCCCCTTCAAACCACTATGCCCAACGAGAGAACTACTCAGCCACAACCATGCAAGAAAAAATCAAGCTTCTGAATTGCACAATCAATAGATAATAAATCAAACTAGAGGGTTCAAGGGAAATCCCTATCTCCTTAAACAAAGAACAAAGAACAAGAGCAAAAGTTTGGTGCAAAATAAGTCTAAAAGTGTAACATGAGGNGGGGGGGGGGGGGCTACGAAATTCTGTCTTTGAACACATATTTCACCACCAGTCCTCAGTGTGAAATAAATCGGGTAAGGATGAATAATAGATATATGTAATAATTGAAAAAGTTTAAGGAAAAATAAAACTTACATGAATGCGGTTGGGGAATGGATTTGTGAATGGAATGGTGGTGATTTAGGGATGGTAGATGATAATATGGTGATGGGAATGGATGTGTGGATGTTTGGGAATGGATGAGAATCGATTGGGGATCGAACGGAGTCGATCGGGATCGTCAGGGGGCTGGTCGCGGGTCAAAGGGTTACAGCCGCGGCCATTGGCAAGCTGGCCGCGGGTCGGTTGATCACGAGCGCGGCCAAGGGCTAGCTCGCAGCGGGTCTTGCTTTTGCAGCCGCGGCCGAGCTTCTTTTGCGGTCAAGTCCTTCCTTGTGGTTCGGGCTGGACCGAGAAACTTCGAACCGTGTCTCCATGTTTTTGTCTTTTCGGTTTTTTGATTTTTTGGGTTTTTTGGTTTTTTTAAAAACTGAAAACTAAGAGAAGAAAAAGTTAGTAGAAAAAGAAATAAAAACTAGAAAGAAAAACGTACCTAAAATGGGTTGCCTCCCTTTGAGCGCTTTTGTTTAAAGTCTTTTAGCTCGACGTTGGTATCGAGGTGATCTCATTCGAAAAAGGTCTTGTCCAAAAACAAGTTTCCTTTCATTTAACCTTGTAATTCTTCGAATAAAACATATCACGCCATTCCCACTCGGGATTTTTGTAATCAAGTCCGAGATGGTGATCTCCTCCGGGATTTTTGGAATAAAGTCCGAGATGGTGATCTCCTCCGGGATCACAATGGAAAATCAGATTTGGAGCTTCCTTGGAGCATGATTCTTTTGCTTTGTCCGTGCTTGGCGAACGTGTTGGATGCTTGTATGTTGAGGGGTATTACTGCAGCGTCACGTCATATGATCGAATCATGTTGGAAGATGCACGAGGGAAAGGTCCTTCATGAAGCATCCAAGGTGAATACGGTTTGTTCGAAGAGGTGTGGCAAGATCACGAGCAATTGGAGGAATGGAGAAACAGGGTATGGCCGCGTGTGGAGCAGGTGCAGCCGCGGCTAAAGGAGGCTTGGCCGCGGGTGGAGGATGTGCGACCGCTGTGGGGATGTCTCGGCCTGATTTGCTCGGTTCGTCATCTTCTAAGTCTTACGGAGAAAGTTTCCACTTGCTTTTGGCCGGTTAAAATCGGCGGCTTTGACGTTTTGGTCAAAATCAGTGGCTTTGAATTTTTGGTCAAAATCGGTGGCTTTGACTTTTTGGTCAATATTTTGAGTTTTTGCCCTGGCAATTGTGCCCGACAAAACTTCGACGATTCGACCACCGATCCTTGCCGGACTCCCGAAGTTCGACGCACGCTGAGTTTTCATTGGCCAAAATCCCACTTTCGACTTGACCAAAATATTAGTCGTGATTGTCTTTTGCTTGTCGTTTGCCTAGGCTGACTCCATATTCCTCGCCGAGTGATCGAAATCTCCTTCGGATCACTTCGGTTTTGTCTTGGCTAAGTTTCTTCCTCCCCGGCAAGAATTCTTTTCTATCGGCTAAAATTTCTCCATCTCCCGGCTAAAAGTGATCTTCTCAGATATCTCTCAAACAGCTCGTCTGATTTTGATTCCGTCTCAACCAAAGTGTTTATTTTGGTCTAAATAATCGAAATGGACCATCCCTTGGTTGAAGCTTCGTCTTGCACTTTTCTCGACCATATCCTCTCACGGCCGGGTTATTACAGGCGTCCTCTTCTTCGCCATGTGACCGAAAATCACATTCGGGTCACTAAAGCCTTACCCTGGCTAAATTTCTTACTTCAAGGCAAAAAAATTATTCTCTCAGCTAGAATTATATTTCTTCCGGATAGAATTCTCCTTCGGCTAAGACTGTAATCCCTTAGCTATTTTAGTCCCGACTGAATAACTTTGGATTTCTTCGAGGTTTTCTTCTTTGGTTTCGACCAAACATCTTATTTTGGTCCCTCCTTCCCAGAAAAGTCTTCCCTCAGTTGATTTGGAGACTTCAATTTTTCCTGATCTTCTTCCCTTGGCTATTCTGGCCGTAAAAGTCCCTCATTTGGCTAAATTTAATCTGGTTCGAGCTAACCTGATTCTGGTTCAACCAAAGTTTTTCTCTTGTCATGAAACTAAGGATTCCACTTTTCCTTAGTTGATTCTTCGATCTTCATTTTGTCGACCAAATTCTTCTCTTTCGTACCGGTTATTACACCGCGGGTCCATGGTCTCTAACCGCGTTAAAACACACTTTGGCTGTGGGTGGAAGGCCCCTGCCCGCGGTGAACTGTCTCTTGGCCGCGGGTGGAGGGCTTTGCCCGTGGTGAAATGGGACTTCTTGATCTTCATGTATATTTTGATTGAAGCGTTGGATCGTCCTCAAATATGTTGAAAGGGAAAGGTAGCTGGCCCTTCTTGAATATCTCCAAAATTGGGCTGGATCAGACGGTGAAAAAAACCTCTTTGGCAGTAGAACTTCCGACAGTTTGACTCTGAGCCAAAAATCTAGTTTTTCTCCAAATTTTAATGGTTTTGCCTAAGTAACCTGAAAAAAGTCTTGAAACTACAAATATGCAAAATCGTAATAAAAACATAGAAAAGCAAATGAAACACTTATTAAAGTATTCTAAAATAAATAGTAAAACGGGTAAAAATACGGTGTTATCAGATACTACCTCCTGTTCGTAGAGCACCTGAAGGGAGCTGCCCTCGAGTGATTTTCAAGACTTAATAGGAACTCGGTCGACAACTTCCAACAGTTGTCTAGTGAATTCGTCAAACAATACTCTTGCTTCATGGAACATTGAACTTCCGACGCCGGCTTATGGACTAATAAATAACATAAATCACGTTTTGGGGCTTTTTGTCAATAATAAATTCTTCTGGGCAATTTTGCAATTCTTCAACCCTTGGAAAAGTTGCGATCGTGTCTTGCTGTAGTGAGTATCGACCGATACTAGTCAGTATCGATCGATACCGAGGCTTCAAATCGGGTACTCAGCTACACAAACTTATGTTTTCCTCCAAAATGCTCCAGAAAGCTCCAATATCTTCAATTATGCTCCAAACGTGCTAAAACCTGTAAAAGACTCTAAAACAGTACGAAATAGTAGAAAGACTCTATAAAACGGACTTATATCATAGCTTAAAAAGGGTAAAACCATGATATATCAATCATCAATGTTACAGACATCTGACGGCAAACTGTCAGAGCCTGGGTGCAAAACTAGCGGCCAAATTTATGGCAGGAGAACTCGTCAATACGGTAAGTCGCAAAGATTTTGAACGCGAGGAGAATAATCAGAATCGACCGAACCAAGGTGGTCAGTCGGAACAAAATCAAGGCGATGACCCGAAGCGAGGAAGGAGACATGACGAGGAAGAACCACAAGGTCCAAGAAGGAGGGTCAATATGATAATGGGCGGATCCCGATATAGCGCAGACACGGTTTCATAGATCAAAGCTTATCAACGATGAGCCGACACCAAAATCAACTGGTCAAAACCGCCCAATCTCATAAATGTCACCATTACCTTCACCGAAAACGAAACCACCGAGATCGACATGCCACATAACAAACCCCTTGTCGTTATTCTAACTATCCGAGATCACGATGTGGCAAGGATATTGATCGATACGGGAAGTTCTGTAGATGTAATTAATCGAGAAACCCTCAGGAATATGGACATCAAGCTGACTGATATCTTAGACAACCGAGACCCCTTATTGGATTCTCTGGAGACACGACGATGACCCTCAGCATAATCAGACTGCCAGTCCATGCGAAAGGTGTGACCAAAATCGTGGATTCCGTAGCAGATCACCCGGCGATATATAACGTAATCATGGGAACTCCATGGATAAACTCCATTCGAGTTATTCCTTCCACTTATCACATTCGCATCAAGTTCTCGACCCTCGATGGAGTCAAGATGATCTAGGGGAATCTGAAAGAATCGAGGATATGCTTCATGGCCGAACATAAACTCACGAACCCAGTAACCGATGCCAAAGACAACCGGAAGCAGACCAAAGAAGGCATGCCTGAGAAAAGGAGTTGACCGCGATTAAAATCACTCGGCCGCAAAAAAAAAAAAAATTACTATGTCAACTCCAAATCTTTTATGAAATAAAAAGNGGGGGGGGGGGTGGGTGCGTATACTCCCAGTCTTTGTAAAACAAAATCTTTATCAAATGCATTTTTATTCGCATACACATTCTTATCAATTTCGTCTGTTGTTGGCCACAACAACGAACGTAACAAATCCTTTACGGATTTCAACCACTATATCCTATACGGATTATGGTTCTACTACAATCCATCGCGGATTAAAGCACGCTATATAAATTAAAGGCGGTATATCTATACCAGAGGAATGAAAGGATATACCTCGACCGAACCACTCATAATTTTACTATCAAGACGGGCATGTAAGTCTAGTCTACAACGCATGTCCTAAAACAGAAGTAAAATCTAAAACCCAGTAATCATTTACTTCTGAGTACGCTGGTCTTCGACATCTCAACACATAGTACTAGACATATCGTTTTGAAACATACCACTTAGTATAAGGTATTTGAGCGTGTTAGGACATGCTCTGTCTAACCGAGAAAAACCCGATTAAAGAGACAAGACAAGGATCGAATCTTGAGCGATAAAATGGATAAAGCCATCCATGCATATATTCGGAACAAAACAAGAACTAAAACAAAGAAAAACAAATGTCATAAGATCATACAAACACTAGACCTACTCATCAAGATCCGGTTCAACATTTACATAAGGATCTAAAACACCGGTGGGCTCGGTGACATCGACGTTAGCCTCGGTAGACTCCAACGTATCATTACCCGCATAATCGGTTGAAACAGGAGACGATTTCAGATCGTTCCTCAAGAAAGCAGCGATTCTCTCGAACTCTTCATCCACGCCGACTAGCTCGGCCCTCCATCCCGTCAACTTCGCCGCCTCGGCCTCAAGGGTCAGAGCCCCCTCTTTGCGAAGATCCTCGATAAGCTGCAAGTTGTAGTTGACCTCGGCCAATTCGAGTTCCTTATCCTTAGCTTCCTTCAACGTAATGATGCCCACCTCCACTTTGGATAGCCGACTCTGAAACCTCTCAGCCATTTCCCGTTTCGCTGCTCTCTGAACTTTTCTGATATCCGCCGCATGCAGAATGTCCCTTGACTCAACCTACCTCTTCAAGGAAGCACTACAAGAAAAACGAGTATTAATAGCATTTCAGGATAGCGGTTTATGTGTTTCTGCTATGTTTGACTTATGTCAAGCTTTTTCAAAGCGTTTCTGAAATGATAAACGTTATGATATGTTGGGCGGCAAAAAATAATGTGTTCGCGCTTAATTTTTTATTCTCCAATTGCTCTGTCATAGCACATACGAATTGTAAAACGTCATCATAGGTTAACCGCGAATAAAAAAAATTCAATGCCCGCCCAAATAATAAAAAATTGAACCACATTAATTTTAAGAAATTTTTTTGATATGAACACAAAAAAAAATTGGTGAACAAAAACTTAGATATTCACAAAAATCTCCTATTGCTCTCTCCCTTCTCTTCTTTCACTGTCGATCTCTCTTCTCTCGATCTCTCTTCTCTCGATCTCTCTTCTCTCTTCTCTCGATCTATCGATCTCGATCTCGATGTTTAGATTTGGACTACGATTCCGATAGTAATGTGGATCACGACGGCGGATTGTCTGTCATGAGGGGGTTTTTTTTCTTGGATCATGTTGGGGAATTGCTTTATCGGAACCAAGATGGTTTGTCCTGGAAATGTATGGATTCTTCAGATTGTGTAAGATTTGTCGATAATGGTATATGTTCATGCTTCCTCAGGTTAATCGAACGACTGTTTTCGTTGACTTTAAATCTTTCTGGGTTTCTTCTAAATTCATTCATATGTTCATGAATTACCATTTTTTACAAATTGGTGTAGATGTTAGAATTGCGAGATGCAAAATCAATGAACACTTTTTTGGTTCTACGATTACAGAAGGGGACGACTTGTTTGGGAATTAGAAATTCGGAGAATTTAAAAAATGAGATCAAACTCTCTGATATTTATGCTGTGGAATCAAGCTGAGGTTTTGATTTGATTATTTTCTTTTGGTGTCACAAGATGTGTTTTTGTTTACTGGTTTTGGTCTGCTTCATTTCCAGGTTCTCAATCAGATTGTGTATGAACTTCCTGCAGAACATCCGCTCGCTGAAAGCAGACCCTTGCATGAACTTCTCGGCCATACCCCTCCACATGTAAGTGTGTAATGTATTTGAGTCAAGATCAGATCAATCGGGACTTAGAAATGGCTTTCATGTGAAGATAAGTAAAAGACTTATTGTGGTCAGTACCTTTTGGTTTCATCAGGTCATTGCTGGTGGAATGCTTGGAACTGCCACTGCAGTTGTTGGCTACTTAGTCACTTTGATAGCTAAGTAGCTAAGGTTCATCAAAAAGCTCGCCTTTTTCTGTTCCATCGCGTGTTAAAGCCACTGTTAGGTAGCTGAAACAGCAATGACAAGAAAATTGACTATGGAAATTGTGGGTTCATTGACCCTTAGTCTCTTTTTCTTAGAAGGAGGTGATTGGGATTGGTTCATCAATCTCAACTTCTCAGATTATCCTCTAGTGACTCAAGATGGTGAGATTCTGAAAAGTTTTGTTCACAAAAAAAATGAAAGTTTTGTTATGATTCTTCAGACAAGATTTGACCTTTTTTTGTTGGGTGTTTTGTATATAATATTTGAAGGTGCATCAATGTGATAGGTCGTTGAATATACAGATCATGCGCAAGAAGAATAGTAAAGAGAAGGCTGGAATTGAGGAAGTGCACGTCACGAGCGCGTGAGTGCGAGTGGGAGAAGACTTAGTATAAATAAGGAATAGTTGTATTGTATACGGTATGCTCTTTGTATGTAGAAAATTGTTACGAGCTTTGCGTAGTCTGTTACGATACGCCATGAGTGTTGTACATAATACGATTACAGAGAGTTGAGAGATATAGATACTTGTAATCGTGATACAGATTCAATATACGAGTGTTCTTGTGAGATTTACATCACAAATCCTATCAAATGGTGCGTCGTGACGTCATCGATCCAGCGAAGATGACGAATCTTGATTCCGAGCAGTGTAGCGACGATAGCAGTGGAGTTACATCGGCGATGAAGGCGGAATTGGAATTTTTACAAAGAGGCTTCACGCGACTGTGTGAAAGACGAAGGTCGAAGCTCGCATGACGGAGATCGACGCGAAGCTAAATTCCATTTTATTGGCGATTCAACAGCAATCGGGCTTACCTCCTCTTGTCGATGGTGGAGTGCGACCGATGGAAATGCATGAGTCATCGCAAACTCAGTTTCAAGAATTCGATGGTGGCTCGCGCAGACGAGAAGCACCAGAATATTTACAAACGCAATTTCAGGTAAATCGCTTCTCCTTGGAACAAAATCGGGATGATCCTCAGCTAGGTTATCGATCTGGGAATTTGGATATAGCCAATAACGAGACTGTATTTCCGAAGATTGAGATGCCATTATTTGATGGAACACATCCGTCTGTGTGGATTGTGCAAGTGGAGGCGTTCTTTAGAATCAGTAAAGATGGAGATGAAGCGAAACTAGACCTTGTGTTTTTCTGATTATAAGGAGTTGCACGTCAATGGTTCCGTCGGGAGATGAGCATAACGAAGTTCCTTGATTGGACTGACTTTAAGCATCGATTGCTGGCTAGATTTGAACCAATCAAGAGTTGTTCTCCACCAGAAGTAAGACCAAAGACAAAATCACTTCAGGGGATTGTTCAAGTGACGGATTCGAGATGTGCAATTGACTCTATTACTTCTTCGGAGTTGACTGCTTCGATTCTAGATCATGAATCGCAAGACACAACAACCTCATAATTGGAAACAACATGTGTTATCAAACCTCAGCAAACTGAGAGTTTATTTTTTGAGGACAGTGTTGTAGCATCTTGGCTTTGTGAAAGTAAACCAATGCAAGTGGTGAAGAAGATAGATTCACCAAGTGTTGAAGAAAGTTTTGAAAAAAATGGTCCTAGTGTGACCTCGTTGCTGCAAGCATGGTGCTTTACTGTTCTAGTTTCATCGGAGGAGAGAAATCTGATGACACATAAGCTCATTGATGTGATTAAAGCTGTAGAAAATGTCAAGCAATCTCATATATTGACTGGTCTATTGCAGCCTTATTGTGCTCATCAAACGGTCACTCATAAGGATGGAAGAGTAACACGTAGGAAGAAACAGAGGAAGTGCTTCAAATCCTGGAGATTCAAATTTAAAAACAAGGCAAAACCAAGAGAATTGAAACAAATTGAACATCATAGGAAGGACTTGAGACCTGTAGTTGCTCAAGAAGCAGATTCGATTTGTTTAGCAGTATCGTTTGAAACTGTGGAGTTGTCTGATTCTATTCAAGAACTTGAATTGCAGGAGGCCACTGATTCAAACTTGGCTGTTGCTTGTGTTCCAAAACCTCTTACAGTTGTGAATACAATCTTTGAGGAAGTGCAAGAAGAAACAGAGTGTTCCACTAATGGCTTTGATCAATTATATTCACGATCAACACTGGTTTTTGCAGCAGTACATTTTGATCTTGACAATGCTGTTATGATAAGCCAGAATCTGCAAGTCATGAAACAATTAATCACAGACCGAGGTATGATGTGGGAAAATTCCAGAGAACTTGCTGTTAATCTGGTACTGCAGGATATACTTTCACAAAGGGCGTTGCATCACACTCTATCTCACAAGAAAATTGACAATGGTGCAAAGAAGATTGTTTGCTGGTTACTGGAAAATAGCCGAAATTTCAATCAAAGGTTTGATATAAGAGGACAACGATTCAATCGTAAATGGAATTTGCTTCTGGTGTACTATGCAAAGGTGGACATGAGATTTTTTTTTTCAGTGTGGCATTGATGGAAGCACAAGCACCTGCAGCATATTAGTTTCACATGGGTTGTTTCAATCCATAATTCTTCCATTCTGCAGAAGACAAAACAATTTTCCAAAGATTGAGACAAATATTGTCAAACAAGTTGTCCTTGAAGCTGAGGAGGTGCAACAGACGCAGATATGGAAAACGTGTGACAAATCTCGGATGTTCAAGTATAAAGTGACAGCATGTACAGAATGTGAGTGGGATTTCATGTCTTACTCAAGCTGAGACCGTACATACAAATTTCAGTTGCAAGACGTTTAGGTCAGAAGCTTGCTGCTACGTTTTATGGCCTTTTCGAACTGCTGGAGAGAATTGACAACGCACTGTTGTTACTAGAGAGCGTCACAATGAAGATGGTGTGATAGAACTTTTGATCTTGTGGAAGATATTACCTCCTCATGAAAATAGTTGGATGCTGGCTCGGGAGATTAAGAAGTAGTTTCCAGAATTTGATCTTGAGGGCAAGATCCATTTTAATGGGGGGGTGTATTGATAGGCCGTTGAATGTACATATCATGCGCAAGAAGAATAGTAAAGAGAAGGCTGGAGTTGAGGAAGTGCACGTCACGAGCGCGTGAGTGCGAGTGGGAGAAGACTTAGTATAAATAAGGAATAGTTGTATTGTATACGATATGCTCTTTGTATGTAAAAAAACGTTATGAGCTTTGTGAGAGCAGAATCTCACAACCCAATCCTTAGCTTTTCAGGTCGTATGTTCTTGAGAAAGACTTAGATTTGCTTAGAGAAAATTGAGAGAAAATGTGTATATTATTGCCAAGAATTCGATGATGCTTTACAATCAATCTCCCGTTCGAATTTATACAAGCTCGGGAAAATATAAACGTCTAAATCTTAATTTAAAACTTGAAATGAATTTGTGATCTTCAATTAAATGCTCAGCTTAATTCTGGGGGGAACACATTTAATGACCTTGACCGGCTTGCTGCAAGTTCCTTTTCTCAGCGATCCCCCCCTTCCTGCGTATTCGACTCTTTCTCAGCTCGCGAGCTTACTCTACGCGGCCTTTCAGTAAGCTGGGTTTGATTCCAGGCCTATTTAATCAAGCTGGAATTTAGGTGTGGAATTTGGGCCCAACAGTTGCCCCCCAGCATCTTTAATGATTTATTATTGAAGATGCGGAGCTGCGATCTCGGGATTTGATTGATTCTTCAACTGGCACGATCTTGCAATCTCGGGCCTCTGATTGATCTTTAGTTTGTTCATCGGGCGAGTTTGCAGGGATCCTGTAGCGTCAGCGCGACTTTTAAGGGATGTGATAGGATGAGTGGGCGAGTGGGTATAAATGAGCGGTTCTCATTGCTTCAACTTCCCACGCCGCCTTAACTCCCACTTACCGAGTTAATGATGCCTTTTCACTTTTTTCCATCTCTTTTTATTATTATTTTTACTCCATTAATTGAACTGTCTTCGTCTTGTTCTTATTTTTACCCAAGATATTCATCTTGGTGAAAGTTCAGCGTCAATCTTCTCCGATTGTTTTTCTTCTTTTTCGAATTCGATTTTCTTTGCTTTTGTCTGCAATGGCTTCTACTTCTCAGTTGGATGCTCCTCCTCCCCTTACCGAGCGGTTTGAATCTCACTCGAAAAGCACGATTTCGGCAGCTGAGCTTGTGAATATCTCCTCCTTATGCGGACTCGATATCGGTGATCTGCTCATTCCGCCAGTTGATAGCTCCCCGGAGAGTCCTCCGGAAGGTTATGCGTGCAGTTATGCCGCATTCTTCTTGAGATGTCGCCTTACTTTTCCCATTCCGGCAGCTATTTCCAACATCATCAGTGATCTCAGACTTGCCCTTCCGCAGCTTATGACCAGTGCGATGAGATCCCTTGTCGCACTCTAGGTGCGTTCCATAGAGTCTGGGATTATTTTTGATACTGAGGTCTTTTGCCAGCTCTTCAATGTCAAGGGGAATTCTCATCTTCACGGGACCTACTATTTTCCGACAAAGGTCAATCAGTCCGTTTTCAAATTCAACGTGAGAGATGAAAAATGGTGGGAGCAATGGTTCTATTTCAGAGTTTCCAGCAGATCCGTCGAAGGGGAGTCGGTGCTTAGACACTCATGGGCTCAGATTACTGGTCAGCGCGATCCCTCGGATGCTGATCCGAACATTCCTTCCAGGGATTTCTCATTTGCCGCTTTTGACTACATTGTCCTAATATAGTGACCCTTTTTCTTTTGTGCAGAGTCAATTGATTCTTCAAAGACGGTAACAGCTGAGGGCCAACGGCTTGTCGACCTTGTCAAGGGTGAGAATTCCGACTGGAAGGGTTTCTCCCTTGATAGAATTCAGCAAGCTCGTGAACGTCGATCTCCCGAGCTATCAGTTGCAGCTGCTTACCGTCTTATAGGTTTGGAGGGATTTATATTTTTATCTTTTTTTTTTTTTAGATTAAAAATCGATTCTTTATTTGGATCCCTTTTGCTTGACTTCGCAGATTCTCCAACTCCATCTTCTCCGCTTCAAATCCAAGCTCTGGCTCCCATTCCGTCCATTATCCCGAGACTCGAGGCCGTTGCTAAAGATCTAGCCCGCGTTGAGATTGATCCCCCGACTGGTTCCCAGGTTCCAGATACTGCCCCTGCTGCCTCCCAGGTTGATCTTACCCGTGGCGAGAGCTCAACCGAATCCAGCAAGATGGTTCCTCCTAAGAAACAGCAGCGCCTTTCTTACAGGGAGAGGATGCGATTACGCCCTGCCCCGTTGCTAGCCGGTGCTCTGGATAAGAAGGTCAAAGAGGCTCTTGGTAAATCCAGTCGTGTTGAGACCTCGCAACGAGAAGAGTTTGAAAAGGAGGTTCATTGTGAGCCTGAAGCCGATCACGGTGGTGGTGGCGTTCCGCCAGAGGGAAATGAAGCCGAGGTTACCCAACATGATGTTCAAGCTAGGGTTCCTCAAAAGTCAGCTTCCAGGGTGTCTTCTAAAGAGCCGAGTCGTTCTGCCGAGCATCAGTCTCGTTCCAAGCGCTCTTGTGGCTATGGGTTTGATGGCGAGGACACGTCAAGGAGGCATGTGGCGCCACGTTCTCAGGGTAGTGGAGGTATTTCTCCGAATGATTTTAGGTTCGATTTCGACGGACCTGAGGCGATTGTTGAGAACAACTCCCAACTCGCGAATCTCTTTAGGCGTGTTAGGCCTTCGTCCTGCTTCTTGCCATCTCTTAGGAACATAAAGAAGCCTGTGGGCTATGTTCAGTTCGCAAGTGCGATGGGCCAGGTAGTTTTTGCTATCTTTTATTTTTGCTCCTTGTTACTTTAGTTTTTCCTTTGGGCTATGTTCTTTTCCCAGGCTGTTTCCGCCGACGATGAGTTGATTACCTCTTTTGAGCAAGATCTCCGTTCTGCCACCCAGCCAGAGGAGCTGGATAGGGCAGCTAGGACCATTGCAGACCTCATCGCTGAAAGGGACGAGCTGACGAGGAGACTTGCTCAGAGCGAGGAGAGGATGGCCGAGGTTACTCGTTTGGAATGCCATGTTAAGGACCAAGCTATTTTGGCCAAGAAATGGGAAGACTCAGCTCGGGAGGATCAAGCTCGAGTTTCTGTATTGGAGAAAGAAAACGAGGACTTGAAGGTGGATCTCCGTGTCGCAGAGGGGCGAGCTGGAACTATTGAGGTTGGCTTGCGTTCAGCTAGCGAAAACATAGTGGATTTGAAGGTCCAGGTTGAGAAGGTTACAGAAGACTCGAAGAAACTTGCCAAGAGGCAGAAATAGATGGTGAAGAAGGCTGAGAGAGCCGCGAGGAGGGAGATATCCAAGCAATATCGTGCCATTCTTTTGGGAATAAAGGATAAATGGGAGAAGAAGAAGATCGAGGTCGATACCGAGACTCAAATTATGGAGTGTAAGTCCAATATACTTCTTCTCGATGACATTATCAGCCATACCATCAATGATTTTGAGGCCGAAAAGAAGAGCATCCAGGTTGAGAAGATGAGGTTGGACGCGGAGCTTGCCATCGTCCAGGTATCAGATTTTTCCCTGGGTAAAATTGATATTCCTCAGGTATCCGATGACTCGGTTACGCTGCCTGCTGGGGCAAGCGCACGATTGAATGATCCGCTGGACCTTGGTTCTCAGGAGCTTAGGAAGGAGTTCCCACTGCCCTTGAATCAGGTTGCCCCGGAGGATAAACCAGCTTGCTTGAGATACTTTTACTGTTTTCGTCGTTTGTTGTTCTTTCGAACTCAGTGCCTGGGGAGGCCTTTAAACCCTTTTCTGGTTTGTTTTGTTGAATTTGTTTATGCCCTAGTGGGCCTTTTGGTTGAACTTATGCTCCTGCGAGGAGGCTTAATTTAATTTTCTTTGATAATCTTTCGTTTTTCCTTAGAATGATTTATCATTTTCGCCATTTAGAGGCTGACACTTTTCAAAGGATCACAGGCAATCTTTCAGCGAAAGATCCAAGCCGTTCAGAGACCTTTCTCCCAGGTCGTTTAGAGACCTCGGGAGCTGACCAGACGATTTTAGGACGCAAGGTCGAAGCCGTTTAGAGGCAGGCATGCAACCTAAACAGTTTAGACGTAAAGGTTGTTGTCATTTAGAGACTAGAAATGTTGTGACTCTGCAATTTAGACGCAAAGTCGAGTCGTACTAGATGGTAGCACGCTTTAGCTCGTAAGGCTGTTCATTTATAGATTAAAGCTTTTTAGCTTGTAAATGGTAGCTGAGAGGTCTCAGGCTGTTTGTAACAAGCTCAAGGAAGAAGATTTTTTATTTTATTTTGATAGCTGCACCCTTGTGAGGTTGCCTACGTACCCTGAGGGGGGATCAAGCCTTTTTGTAGTTCGATTTTACAAGTGTCTTTTTAATGATAGTACTTCTTTAAATTCATGGCATTCCATGAGTTCCTTTCAGGCGTATTGTCGTGCACTCTGGTGAGCTTGTATACGCCGTCTTTTACTATCTCGGAGATCCGGTATGGACCTTCCTAGTTGGTGCCTAGTTTTCCAGCGTTTCTTTCCCTTGTGTTCTCGTAGGTTTTTCGTAGGATGAGCTCGCCGATTCGAAATCTTCACTGTTTGACCTTTGAATTATAGTAGCGTGCTCCCGCGTGTTGATAATTTTGAAGGTTAACGAGTGCTCGATCTCGACGTTCATCGATAACATCGAGGTGGTCGAGAAGCATTTCTTTGTTCAACTCCTCGTTTATGGGGCATATGTCTATTCTCAGGCTGGGGACTGCGACCTCAGCGGGTACCACAACCTCGATTCCGTAAGCTAAGGAGAACGGTGTTTCTGAAGTTGTCTTGCGAGGTGAGGTCCGACATGCCCACATAACTCCAGGGAGCTCGTCGGACCATCTTTGCATTTTAGCATCCAGCCGCTTTTTGAGATTGCTCAGTATTAGCTTGTTTGCTGCCTCGGCATGCCCGTTACCCTGAGGGTAACGTGGGGTCGAGGTTGCTAATCTGATTCCGTAATCTCCGCAAAATTTGAGGAATTGATTTGAGATGAACTGTGAACCATTTTCGGTCACGATTTCGTACGGGACTCCGTGTCAACAGACTATGTTTTGCCATACAAATTCATGTACGTGATTTGCTTTAATTTGCTGAAAAGCTCCTGCCTCCACCCATTTGGTGAAGTAGTCGGTGAGGACGAGTAAGAAACGACACCTTCTTTTTCCCGAGGTTACCATGGGTCCTACTATATCCATTGACCACCTCATAAAGGGGTATGGAGATGAAATGGAGGATAAGTTTTCAGTAGGTTGATGCAAAGTCGGAGCATGCCGTTGGCATTTGTCACATGCTTTAGAATGTTCTTCGCAGTCAGCGACCAAGGTGGGCCAAAAATATCCTTGCCTTTTGATCCTGATGGCTAGTGCCCTTCCTCCTGAGTGGCTGCCACACGAGCCTCCGAGGATTTCCGATAATATCGTAAAAGCTTCGAGCCTGTGGACGCATACTAGGTAGGGACCGTTTACACTTCGCTTGTAAAGGCGGGTGCTGATTATACAATATCTTGAAGCTATGGTTTTGAGCTTGCGAGCTTCCCACTTGCGGNGCGCGCGCGGGGGGGGGGGGGGGGGGGGGGGGGGGGGGAGCCTCTCCCCCCTCAATGTATTGTATAATCGCTGCTCGCCAGTCATCTCTCGCGATCATTTTTGTACGGAGCGTAACGTGCCTGGCGTCAAGCAAATATGGCTCCGGGTCTGCGGCTTCTTCCTCTTCGGGTAGGTCGCCTGTTACTGACGCTATTATTGTATCTAACTCCATGTCGTCATTGTCTATTTCCATCGAATCCTCGATATCCTTATTGATTTTGACGCTTGGTTTTTCAATTCCTTCTACTAGAATCCTTCTTTTTACAAGTAGATTCGAGGTTGATGCCAGAGCTGCCAGTGCGTCTGCGATCGTGTTCTCGCCCCGTGGTATTCGCGTTAGACTGAAGGCTTCAAATTGTTTGACTAGCTCATGGACTAAGGCTAGATAGGATTCCATCCTGCTATCTCTGGTTTCGTATTCTCCATGAAACTGGCTTGTAATGAGCTGGGAATCGCTGAACGCATTCAGTTTGCGTATTCCTATTCCAGCTGCGAGTCGGAGACCCGCTATTAAAGCCTCGTACTCGGCTTCGTTGTTTGATGCTGAGAATCCGAGTCTGAAAGACTGTTCCACGACTTCGTTAGTCGGGGATATAAGGTGGATTCCCACACCTGCCCCTTGTTTCGAGGACGCTCCATCGACATAAAGCTGCCAGGTCTCGATGCTCGTTCTGGTAACCTGGCTATTAGCTGTGAGCTCGATAATGAAATCAAATCATCTAGTACTTGTGCTTTGGAGCTTGACCGAGGTCGATATTCGATATCGTACTCGCTCAGTTCAATGGCCCATTTTGCTAACCTGCCAGACTGGCTGGGGCTGTGCAATACTGTGCGTAATGGTTGTGTTGTCATTACTACGATGGGGTGTGGCTGAAAATACGGCCTGAGTTTGCGAGCTGTGATTAACACTGCCAGAGCCAGTTTTTCCATTCGTGGATATCTGGTTTCGGCGTCTACTAAGGATTTGCTCACGTAGTAGATCGGTTTTTGCTCAGCTCGTTTTTCTCTTATGAGGACGCCACTCACTGCGGCTTCAGAAATTACTACGTATAGGTAAAGTGGCTCGCCCTCAATCGGTTTTGACAAGATGGGGGGTTCGGAGAGGTACGCTTTTAGTTGTTTAAAGGCTTCCCCGCACTTGTCATCCCATATGATTTTTTTGTTTCCCTTTAGTAACTGGTAAAAGGGGAGACATTTGTCAGTCGACCTGGAAATAAACCGATTTAAAGCGGCAATGCGGCATGTCAGCCTTTGCACCTCTTTTACCGAGCTCGGAGGTTGCATTTCCAAGAACGCACTGATTTGCTTGAGGTTTGCTTCTATTCCTCGTTGAGTTATTATGTAACCTAGGAATTCGCCTGAGGCGACCCCAAAGGTGCACTTTGAAGGGTTGAGTTTCATCCCTTACTTGTTTAGTAAGGTGAAACATTCCCCCAGCTGACCTATGTGTTCTTTCTCTTTCAGAGATTTGACCAGCATGTCATCAATGTAGACTTCCATCGTTTTCCCCAGGAGGCTGGCGAACATCTTGTTCATAAGTCTTTGATAGGTTGCTCCCGCGTTTTTAAGGCCAAATGGCATCACCTTATAGCAGTACGTTCCTCGTTCTGTTATGAAGGATGTTTTATCTTGGTCCTCAGGGTTCATTTTTATTTGATTATATCCTGAGAATGCATCCATAAAGCTGAGGAGCTCGTGCCCTGCGGTAGCTTCCACCAGCTGGTCAATGTGAGGTAGTGGGAAGCTATCCTTAGGACATGCTTTGTTTAGATCCGTAAAATCTACGCATACTCGCCAGGTGCCATTTTTCTTTTTTACTACAACCGGATTTGCTAGCCAGTCAGGATATTTTACTTCTTTGATGAATCCAACGTTTAGCAACCTGGTGACCTCACTGTTAACAGCCTCGGTCTTGTCAGGTCCGAATTTCCAACGCTTTTGGCGTACTGGTATGTGGTTTGGATCCACATTGAGCTCATGTGAAATGATGTTTAAATCGATTCCGGGCATGTCAGCTGTTGTCCATGCGAATGAGCCGGAATTTTCTTTGAGGAATGTTATTAATAGTTCTTTTTGGGATTTGCAAAGCTCGGACCCAATTCCTACTTTCTGGTTAGGATGAGATTCGTTGACCACGATTTTCACAATAAAGTCTTTGCGAGGTCCGATGAAGCCTGAACCACTTTTCTTTTGGGCTAGGCGGTATGTGAGCTCATCTTTGCGTCCTGAAGCTTGGCATCGGCCATGAGCAGGCCGGTGGAGCTGGCCGGTGGATCTCCTATCCCGGGAAGGTCTTCACATCGGGTGGGAGCAGGCCGGTAGAATGTGTAATGAAGCTTCACATCGAGCATGAGCAGGCCGGTGGATCGCTTGTCTTGGCGAGGTCTCCACACCGGGCTGGGCAAGGCCGGTGGAACTGGCCGGTGTAGCTGATCCGCAAGCGCCTTGGCTCTTAGCTCATTCTTCGAGATCCCAATCCAAGTGCAAGCTCCTCCAAGGTCTCCAAAGCACATAAATACACTCCAAAACATGCAAGACACTCTAGGACCTAGTGTGAACTTCCTAATCTCTAAATTAGACCAGAATGCTAAACAAAACTATGATCATGCAAGCAAATAACTAAAAGTGCTAACTAAAATGTAAGCTAGAACATGTAAAATGCATGAATATCAACTCCCCCAAACTTATTCATTTGCTTGTCCCCAAGCAAACAAACAAGGAAAGGAGAGAGAGAGAGAGAGAGAGAGAGAGAGAGAGAGAGAGAGAGAGAGAGAGAGAGAGCAATGAAGGTGAGATAGAGTCCAAAAATGTCAACAAAAGAAAAACATTCAATTGGGATTCTAAAATGCACTTGAACAATCTCTACCCCAAAAGATTTTGCCATACTCATCACAATATGAATCAAGTTCAAGAATTTGCCTACACAAGCATTCGTATCCTCCAATCCTTTAACATTCATTAAACGAAACCATGAATCATATTTATGCAAATCAAATGAACTCACTTGGCTAAGGGACAAGGGTTTTGAGATAAAAATGATCTCAATAGATGCGGCAATTCCATAACAAAAGATCTCTCAACGAATGAATGAACTCGGCAAAATGCTAAGGGCAAAAAGCAATTGATGCATACAAGGATAGACTTCCATCTACCCAATGTCCCAAATGACCCTACCTCTAAGCCCCATTAAGATCACCCCTAAGCTACCCTTTCTTCCAAGGCAATTTGCCTTTCATAAACCACATTATCTCATCAATTCTTCTTCGGTTAAGCACTTGGGGAAAGTTTATTCTTCACCTTCGATCAACAAATGGTTTGGCTCATTTCCTTTTTTTTCTTTAGCTCATCTTTTGCTTTTTGATATCATCACATTTTGCATCATTCTAGCATCCGTTTCACTTAGGTTTCGAATCATTTGCATATAGTTCATGTTATCTCTTTAGCATTCTAGTCGTTTTAGGAGTTTAATGTGTCCACATTTAGTCCTAGAGAGTCCATGTATGTTTTGGATCGTATTTCAGGTGCTAAAGAGGAGATTCGAGGCCCAAGGAGAATGGATAGAGACTGTACTGACGTCACTGCTCGGTATTTGTCCTCGGTATCGAAGGCAGAAGGGTTGCACCGAGGTCACTGTTCGGTGCAACTGATCGGTATAGCCAGATGGAGGAAAACAGCCCCAGTACCGACGTGCAACACCGAGGAGTGACGTCGGTATCGAAGCTTCAGGGGATTGTACCGACGTCACTGCTCGGTGCAACTGATCGGTGCTGCTGAAGGAAGAAACCCGGGGGAAAAATCCCTAAATACCGAGCAACGGTACCGAGGAGTGACCTCGGTATTCATCGAAGATCATCAAGCCATTTCCCCTCAATTCCGATGTCACTGCTCGGTACCCCTCGTCGGTGCACAAACCCAGGCTCAAATACCGAGCTGTGGTACTGACCAGTGACCTCGGTATTGGCCAATCAGAAATTTTTATCCATTTAAATCGGGTCGGAACCCGGTTTGTCCCGGGTCGGAACCCGGTTTGTCCCGGTTCGACCCGGTTTGCTACTATTCACTATTTATGCCCAAAAACCTAATTTTGATGGGCTAAGTCTTTTCTTAAGCAAAAACCCTCTCTAAAAGTGATTTGTAAGAGATTGATCCTTTTGATTTATGCAATTTGATTATTGTTTTCTTGATTGAATCCATCTATCTTCTACTTTCTAATCATCCAATCATCTTGATCATGAGTTTTAACTATTCTTTTCTTGGATTTGTTGAACCCATGATGATTAGTGAGTAGTCCTTAGGATCTTGAGATATGGTAGATTAGGGTGGTCCAAGGGTTGATTAGTGGTGTTTAGGGTTAGATATTCTTATATTCCTTCTTGTCTGGTGTCCCTAATGCTATATTCAGCTTGAAAGAGTGAATCTAGATCCTAGGGCATTTCATGAACACCAAGTGTTTGATGAAATGCCTTGATGAACTAGGCAAGAGATTTATGCTCCTAGCCTATGATAATAGTTGTCTAGGGCGTATTTTGGTTGATCTTGCTTATATTCTTAATGCTTGCTAATTTATGATTCACAAATGAAAGTTTGTTAATGAATTAGGAGATTAGCATAGTGATTAGTTGCTTGAAAGAGAGTTAGTCAAGATTAAGGATCTCTTGCCTAGGAGTTAGCTCCTTTGTGTGAATGAACACCACTTATTGGATTTGGATCACCTTACATCAATAACCATATCTCTTGCTCCGCTTTTATTTATTGATTTACTATCTTGTTTAATACTTTTGCTTGCTTAATTAGAATTGGATACTTAACAACAACCACACTTGTTTAGCTTAACTTGCTTTAAGTCCCTTGCATTCTTAGTGATTAGAATGATCTCAATTATGGATTGATAACCTCCTTACTACATCGTATTGGGGATATTGATACCTCCTAGAGACTAAAAAGTCTTGTATCAATTTGGCGCCGTTGCCATATTGGGATTTGTTTTAACATTGAGATCTAGGTTCTTAGTGAGCTTAAGTTTTATTTTCTACCTAAGTTACTAATGTCTTTCACTTTCCATTGCTATCGCTAAACCTATAGGTGCATGCATATGCGATCTCGAGGCAACGATAATCTAGTTGGACCAAGGGACGACATACATCGCGTATACCAAGGGATGATATGATCCTGGATGATCAGCTTGAACCAGATGCTGAGGGATCCGAGGGATCCGAGGGATTCTTTTCCGGGGAATTCTTAGCCGAGGGATTCCTAGCCGAGGAGAATGTTGCCGAGGGAAAAGATGGAGGTTTAGCCGAGGAACATCCGATCAAGGGAAAACCAATCTACTCAAAAATAGGCGCTAAGGCCAAACGATACAAATTGGTCTTAGGGAGATTGTACCATCAAGGGTACTTGGGTCAGGACGTAGAAGATGCATTCAAACCTCACCGGTATTGAAATCAGGCCCAAGTATATTGACCATTGGATCAAGTGATTTATTTGTGCTATTTTCCTTCGCTTTGGTTTTGTCCCAATGGGTTTTCCGAAGCAAGGTTTTTAACGAGGCAAATATTTCACTTCCAATAAAAACCAATGTGTTGATCTAAGCCCAAAGAAGCCCACGAAAATCACAAGTCAATATTCAACAAATAAATCAAGAATCCAAAGGGGCATTTCGCATGGAAGGGCAAGGGGTATTCAAATTTGTGTTTTAATTTTATTCAAACTTGTCTTTATTTTCTATCATTTTCGAGGTGGTTTATTGCTGTGCATGCAACCCCTCTTATTTTCCAATATATTTCCCTTGTATCTCATTATCGAAATTATCTAGTCTTTTGAATAAAAATCTCTTTCACTTCTAGATCAATCTCATTGGTGAGTAATATCCATCGAAATCCTTTGATGCTTTTGGTGAGTCATATCCAAAAGAATCAAAGCGGAATATCAAGGGCCTTCCGCAACCCTTTTGAGACCATTCGATCCACATCCCTTGAAGTGATTCGTTGCTTGCAAGGCTTATCCCGTTCTTACCCAAACCGTAGAGTGTGCGATCTAGGGGATTCGTAACAAGTGGTATCAGAGCACCACTCCACAATCTGGGTAATACCGTTCCATATCTCATCGATTTTAATTTCGTTCCTTATTTATTTTTGGTGTTTTGCGATTTTTGTTTTTGAGTCTTTTCGCATTCTGAATTTTTTTGTGTCGAATTTGTTCTTAATTTTTGCTTATAATTTTTGCATCTAGATCCTTGTTTAGTTGTTCAAATTTCGTTTGCATCATAAATCAAAAAAAAAAATAGGGTTCATATAGTGTTCATCATTTTGTCTCTTAAAATTCTGTCTAGATCAAGTTTAATTCGTAGTTTGCATCTAGTTCATTGTGTCGGTTTGTTTTTGCATCATTTGTGTCTCTCCATATTTATTTAGATCGTATTAGGTTGCAAGGTGTGTCGTTTGTAAATTTTTCGATCATTTCATATTTCTTTGCATCCACCGTTTTTGAGTTTTTGTTTTAAAATAATTTTTGCAAAAAAATCTGTTCGTGTCCAAATAAAATTATTTTTGCAAGGACTTGTTGCTGGTGATTTGTGTGTGATTTGTTTCAGGTACCAAGATGTCGGATGCAAGTGAAATCGAGACTTCCCGGTCAAGGAGGGAACGTGAGGTAGCAATGAATCAAAAGGTCGACGCCATTACCGAACTTTTGCAAATGCGAGACCGTATGGCCGCACTCGAGGTCCGTACGCCCGGAAGAAAAGAGAGACAACAAGGAGCTGACCAAAGGGCCGAGGGAATGAGGTCAGACCAGAGTGTGGGACGAGGGAGTTGTCACGCACCGGCGAGACAGAGGAGGTACCGACCAATGCGAAACGAGCCAAAAGATAATCCGTTTTACGATCGAGGAGATTCCTCGGATGGAAACCGAGAAAGACATCCACCAGCGCGAAGACGAAACGACAATGATCTAGAAGGAATGAAGCTTCGTATTCCACCGTTCTATGGGAAGAATGATCCGGACGCTTTCCTCGAGTGGGAAAAGAAAGTAGAGTTGGTCTTTGATTGCCAAAACTTCTCCACTAAAAAGAAGATGAGGTTGGCGGCTACTGAATTTTGTGACTATGCCATTAATTGGTGGGATCAGCTTGTAACAAACCAGAGGCGCAACCGTGAGAATCCCGTTGAGACGTGGGAAGAAATTATCTACTTGATGCGACAACATTTTGTTCCAACTCACTACCACCGAGAGCTTCACCAACGTTTGAGAGCTCTATCACAAGGAAATAGAGGCGTGGAAGACTACTTCCAAGAAATGGAAAAGTTGATGCTCAAAGGAGATGTAGACGAGACAAGAGATGCCACCATGGCAAGATTTTTGGCTGGTATGAACCGTGAACTTCAAGACCGCATGGAAATGCAATCCTATGCAACCGTAGAGGAGATGTTGCATAAGGCGATCATGGTTGAAAAACAAATCAAGAGAAGAAGTGTCTATTCCCGACCTTCTCATGGAACCGGTATTGTTCCTAAACCGAGCTATCAAGGAGAAGAGAAACCAAATTTCAAGACCACAACCGAGCCTAAACCAGCCGCACCTACTCAAGGATACAAAGGAAGGTATGAAACTTCTAGTTCTACGGCTCGAGATGTGAGATGTTTTAAGTGTCAAGGCAAAGGACACTATGCCAAGGAATGTCCGAACCAAAGGATTATGGTTCTCTTGGACAATGGAGATATTGAGGAAAAAGAAGAAGAAGCTATCTTTGATGAATACTTAGAGGAGCATGAAGAAAAGGCCGAGATAGGCGAATTTTTGGTAATTCAACGGGCTTTGAACATGCACATCAAAACCGACGAGCATGAACAACGGAAGAATTTGTTACACTCTCGATGCCAAGTCCAAGGAAAGGTGTGTAGTCTCATCATAGACGGAGGGAGCTGCACTAACGTTGCAAGTGAAACAATGGTGAAAAAACTTAATATAGCCGTAAAAGAACATCCGAAGCCGTATAGTCTTCAATGGCTAAATAATGAGGAGATGAAGATGAAAAATCAAGTCTCGGTTCCTATAACCATTGGCACGTATCAAGATAAGGTGATGTGTGACGTGTTGCCCATGGAAGCAAGCCACATACTTCTCGGGAGACCATGGCAATTCGATCGACGGGTTCTTCATGACGGGTTCAATAATCGATATTTGTTTAACTACGAAGGAAAGAAGATCACGTTGGTTCCCATGTCACCAAGCGAAATTTATCAAGATCAAATTCTCCTCAAGCACAAAGGTAAAGAGGTTGTAAGTGTTTCTTCTAACTCTTCCACGAAAAATAAAAAGTGTCTTTTGATTGATTTTTCGAAAGCTCCTTCGAGCTTAACTAACCGCGCACCGGGACTACAAAATCCGAGTGGGAACTCATTTCTTTTGCAGGAAAATCAGGCTGTGATCAAAGGTGATGATCCAAAGAAGCTCACATCCAATCAAGAAGGAGAAAATCCGCACAAAACAGGCCCAGCAAAAACGTTCAACCAATCCTTTTGGCCCGAATACAAAACGTGCAATTATTTGGAGTGATTGAGGGATGAGCTAAATCAAAGAATTTTCACTGAGGGAAACCATTTTTGTCGTCCAACAACACCTTTAGAAGAGAATAGTCGAGGCAAATATCAAGTAGTTCATGACAATTCAAAACTTCCTTTGAAAATCACACTTACGTCCAAGGAAAACCATGCCGAGAAAAAGAAGCATCCAAACGACCAAACCACTGATGGGTCAGGTAAGTTCTCTCACCAAAACACATATTTTAAGACTAATACTTGTGGTGTTTTGTGTCTTGAGTATACAGATTTCAGGATACCTCACAACTTTCAAATCGGACCCGAGGAGGACCAAAATTTCCGAGATGGCCGACCTATTTTGGCAAATTCTAGAAGGCATCAACCGTTTCCAACAGCAGCACGGATTAACTCCAACGCATCCAAGACCAATCCCTAAGGTAAGCATAATCCGATTTTGAACTTCAAATTTACTAACTTAGCTCGTTTCCGTGTAGGTTCTTCGGATTTGAGGTCAAATCCATTTGAAGAGAGGGGGGATGATATGATCCTGGATGAGCAGCTTGAACCAGATGCTGAGGGATCCGAGGGATCCGAGGGAACTGAGGGATTCTTTTCCGGGGAATTCTTAGCCGTGGGATTTCTAGCCGAGGAGAATGTTGCCGAGGGAAAAGATGGAGGTTTAGCCGAGGAACATCCGATCAACGGAAAACCAATCTACACAAAAATAGGCGCTAAGGCCAAACGATACAAATTGGTCTTAGGGAGATTGTACCATCAAGGGTACTTGGGTCAGGACGTAGAAGATGCATTCAAACCTCACCGGTATTGAAATCAGGCCCAAGTAGATCGACCATTGGCTCAAGTGATTTATTTGTGCTCTTTTCCTTCGCTTCGGTTTTGTCCCAATGGGTTTTCCGAAGCAAGGTTTTTAACGAGGCAAATATTTCACTTCCAATAAAATCCAATGTGTTGATCTAAGCCCAAAGAAGCCCACGAAAATCACAAGTCAATATTCAACAAAAATATCAAGAATCCAAAGGGGCATTTCGCATGGAAGGGCAAGGGGTATTCAAATTTGTGTTTTAATTTTATTCAAACTTTGTCTTTATTTTCTATCATTTTCGAGGTGGTTTGTTGCTGTGCATGCAACCCCTCTTATTTTCCTATATATTTCCCTTGTATCTCATTATCGAAATTATCTAGTCTTTTGAATAAAAATCTCTTTCACTTCTAGATCAATCTCGTTGGTGAGTAATATCCTTCGAAATCCTTTGATGCTTTTGGTGAGTCATATCCAAAAGAATCAAAGCGGAATATCAAGGGCCTTCCGCAACCCTTGTGAGACCATTCGATCCACATCCCTTGAAGTGATTCGTTGCTTGCAAGGCTTATCTCGTTCTTACCCAAACCGTAGAGTGTGCGATCTAGGGGATTCGTAACATAACCAAAGGATTATAAAAAACCGAAATTTTGAAGTCAAAAACTCTATTTTGAAATTTTGGTGGGAAACTGTTTTACGAATTATGCAACATCTCCTTTGATCTGATACCACCTGTTACGAATCCCCTAGATCGCACACTCTACGGTTTGGGTAAGAACGGGATAAGCCTTGCAAGCAACAAATCACTTCAAGGGATGTGGATCAAATGGTCTCACAAGGGTTGCGGAAGGCCCTTGATATACTGATTATTTCAACATCTCCTTTTATAAAAAAATTATTTTAACCAAAAAAAAAAAACTTATGATGATGGATGCAAAAATATAACAATGATCGAAACAAAAGGAGATCAACAAACTGACTCGATCTAAAATGAATATGAAGAGACTAAAAGGATGCAAACACACACTGGCAAATAGATCTAGATGCGTAAACAACTCGATCTAAATGAATGCGAAAGGACAAAATTATGAAGAACTAAAAAAAAAAACTAAGAACCCTAATTTTTTTTTTTTTTTTTTTGATTTATGATTCACGAAAATAACTACAGCAACCTAAATGAAAATATGTGATGAGAAAATTAAAATAAAACTTCGACACACTTTCTAGAATATGAACGGATGCAAAAACAAAAATAAAATGATGATCTAAAATGATGAACACGATTTTGAAGATGAACGGGTAAAATATGAAACGATGATGAAATATGAACAAGTGAGAGATGGAACGAAATTACCCAGATTGTGGAGTGGTGCTCTGATACCACCTGTTACGAATCCCCTAGATCGCACACTCTACGGTTTGGGTAAGAACGGGATAAGCCATGCAAGCAACAAATCATTTCAAGGGATGTGGATCGAATGGTCTCACAAGGGTTGCGGAAGGCCCTTGATATTCCGCTTTGATTCTTTTGGATATGACTCACCAAAAAGCATCAAAGGATTTCGATGGATATTACTCACCAACGAGATTGATCTAGAAGTGAAAGAGATTTTTATTCAAAAGACTAGATGATTTTCGAAAATGAGTTACAAGGGGATATATAAGAAAATAAGAGGGGTTGCATGCACAGCAATAAACCACCTCGAAAATGAGAGAAAATAAAGACAAAGTTTGAATAAAATTAACACAAGTTTGAATGCCCGTTGCCCTTCCATGCGAAATGCCCCTTAGGATTCTTGATATTTTTGTTGAATATTGTTGGACTTTGACTTGTGATTTTCGTGGGCTTCTTTGGGCTTAGATCAACACATTGGATTTTATTAGAAGTGAAATATTTGCCTCGTTAAAAACCTTGCTTCGGAAAACCCATTGGGACAAAACCGAAGCGAAGGAAAAGAGCACAAATAATTCACTTGAGCCAATGGTCGATCTACTTGGGCCTGGTTTCAATACCGGTGAGGTTTGAATGCATCTTCTACGTCCTGACCCAAGTACCCTTGATGGTACAATCTCCCTAAGACCAATTTGTATCGTTTGGCCTTAGCGCCTATTTTTGAGTAGATTGGTTTTCCCTCGATCGGATGTCCCTCGGCTAAACCTCCATCTTTTCCCTCGGCAACATTCTCCTCGGTTAGGAATCCCTCGGCTAAGAATTCTCCGGAAAAGAATCCATCGGTTCCCTCGGATCCCTCAGTTGTTTTCCTTCGACTCCCTCAGCATCTGGTTCAAGCTGCTCATCCAGGATCATATTAGTTTAGAACAAGGGAAGCACGTGTGAGACAACAAGAAGTTGAGAACGACATGAATCACTATGAAAATGTTCCACTTGGGGACATTCATGACAATGTGGACAACCTTCCACATCCTCAACAAGGTGGTAATGGAAACCACCACACTCAAGGTGGTAATGGAAACCACCACGCTCAAGGTGGTAATGGAAACCACCACGCTCAAGGCGGACAAGCTCAAAACGCGCCACATCCACCCGGCCGACCAATGAGAGCCCCTAATCATCCCCCAAGGGCTCAAACGTGGTAGGAGCGGGTGATGCCGCCAATGCCCATCAAAACCGTCAAGGGATCCAAGCTCCACCGGTTGAGAACAACAACTTCGAGGTGAAGCCGGGATTGATCAACATGGTTCAAAGCAACAAATTCCACGGCTTATCTATGGAGGATCCATTGGATCATATCGATCAATTTAATAGGATATGTGGGTTAACCAAGATGAACGGTGTTTCAGAAGATGGTTTCAAGCTAAGACTCTTTCCTTTCTCTCTTGGAGAAAAAGCTCATTAATGGGAAAATAGTCTTCCTCAAGGTTCAATCACGTCTTGGGACGATTGCAAGCGAGCTTTCCTTGCAAAGTTCTTCTCTCCTTCAAGGACCGCCAAGTTAAGGAACGAGATCTCGGGGTTCACACAACACGGAAACGAGTCCTTCAATGAAGCTTGGGAACGGTTTTGAAGCTACACCTCTCAATGCCCACATCATGGCTTCTCCAATGCCTCTCTTTTGAGTACTCTCTATTGCGGTGCTCTACCAAAAATAAGGATGCTATTAGACACGACTTCTAATGGGAACTTCTTAGCCAAAGATGTCGATGAAGCCATGGAACTAGTGGAGAACTTGGCCCAAAGCGACGGGACCTATGGCGACGATTATGACCGTGCCACAAGGACGACGAGCGACTTTGATGACAACAAGCGGGCCAGGGACATGAAAGCGCTCAATGAAAAATTGGACAAGCAAACCAATTTGATTGATAAACTACTAGTGTCTTCTCAAAAGACGGTCAACATTGTGGATGCTTATGATAAGAACCAAGGTTGTTATTGATAGATGGACTTTTGCAAGTCTAGAGATCAATTACTCTAAATGTCTATTGAGCATAAGAGGTTATCGAACCTATTGGGAAATGATTTCAAGCACCAAGAATGCAAGGAACTATATGATTTTAAGCTAATAAAAGGGGTTTTCTATTAAGTATCAAGTTCAAACAAGTGATAAGAAACTAAACAACAGACTTAATTGAACTTAAAACAATATAAAAAGGCGAATCTTAGGGTGAGGTAATTGATTTCGGGTGATCTAGAACTAATCCATGATGCCAATATACTCAACCAATGCTAATCCTTAGGTTTAGACCACTAATCAAGACTAATCCACTTCCATGGCATTAATCACTTGCTAATTACCCAATTAAGAATAAACTTATATTTGTAATTAAGCAATCATCAAGCATTAAACACAAGGTCTAACAACCAATAAACATCTTGGACAACTATTTCCATAGGCCAAGAGTGTAAATCCCTTATAAAGTTCATTGGGGAATTTCATCGAACACCTTCCGGGCGAGAAATTCCCTATGATCTAAATCAACTTGATCAAAGCTAATCTAGCTTTAGGAACAGTTATTAAGGAAGTAAATCAAACAATCTAAACCCCTAACATTATGGATCAACCCCAAATCACCATAATCTATCTCACCCAAAGACCCTAAGAGACTACTCACTAGTCATGATAATCCCAACAAAACCCATGTTAAGTTTGCTAAGATTCATGATTAGGAGAATGCAAGAAAGAAAGATTACGATGAAAGAACAAGAAATTGCATTAAAATCAAAGGTAACTCTCTTACAAATCCCAAGCTCCTAAAAAAAGAAGGTATTTTGAAAGAGGAAACAAGATGATTCATACAATTAGGTTTTTATGGTATTTAAAGGTGAGAGGGTCGAACCGGGTCAACTCGGGACAAACCGGGTATTGACCCGGTCGAATTGGGTCTTCAACAGGTCCCATCGGTCGGCAACAGCCCGATGCCACGCATCGATGCACTCTCAGATTCACAGCATTTCCATCGGACCGTGGCATCGGTGTCTAGCGTACCGATGTCATTCTTGTCGTCGATCTTGTGAGCTTCCCATCGGTCGGCCACAGCCGGATGCCACGCATCGATGCACTCTCAGACTTTCAGTAGTTCCATCGGTCACTTGAATCGGTGCAGTGCACGCCGATGGACTTCTGCCGTCGCTTCTTCGTTCTACATCGGCCAGGCAGAGTCGTCTTCAGTATATCTGCGATAACTCATTAAAGAAATGTCCAAATGGCCTGAATTCAACACCTGTAGCCAGATGACTCACTCCTCTACAACTCCTATGAAGACAGTTGAGGCTGATTCGTAACGGAGGGCCTTCGTCCAGCTACATCTTTCCGGCGTCTCGGATGGGCTTTGCATTCCTCTTTAACTCTCCAAATATCTCCAAATGCCTCCAAAATACCTAAAAACACTCCAAATGCATGCAAAAACTCACTACGACCTAATACAAACACCTAATACTCTAATAAAGACAAAATGTTATAAAAACTATGCGAGACACATGCATGAGACACAAAACACCAAATAATATGCATGCTAAAAGATGTAAAATATGGGACTATCAGTTATCAAGAGGAGAACGTGGACATGAACAGTGAAGAGGAGGTGAACTACGTGGGGAACCAAGGGAACTATCAAAACCAAGGGAACTACCAAAGACAAGGGTTCAACCAAAACTATAGGAACCACCCAAACTTCTCTTACCGCAACACAAATGTGGAGAACCCACAAGACCAAGTCTACCCTCCACAACCCAATCAAGCTCAAGGAGCGTCACAAAAGCAATTCCAACCTCAAGGCCTAGCTCCTAATACCAACCAACAAGGTTTTGTCCCAAGGAACCAATTCTAAGGAAACCAAAGTGGATTCCAACCCAAAGCTCCACCCGGTTTTCAAGGTCAAGCAACTACATCTAAACCGCAAGAGCTTGATTTGAGCTCCATGTTCCAACAAATACTCAAGGGACAAGCGGAGATCAATACGCGGGTGGATTGCTCTTACAACGACCTCAACACAAAGATTGAAGCTTTGAACTCCAAGGTAAAACAAATGGAGAACAAAGGTGTTTCTTCTTCTTCACGACCACAAGGTCAACTTCCGGGCAAAGCCGAAGCCAATCCTAAGGAGTATGTAAACGCCATCACCTTAAGGAGCGGAACGATTTTACCTTCAAGAGAAGCTCTTTCTCCTCTCAATGCGTACATTGAGAAGCAAAGTGGGGGGGGGTGAAACTTCAAGAATATGACGAATTGGTTGAAGATGAGGTAGTAAGAGAGCAAGACAAGGTTGAAGAAGTTGAGAAGGTCAAGCCTAGGGTTGTTGTTGCTCAAGAGAAGCCGAAGAAGAATGTGTTCGTCCCCAAACCATACGTTCCTAAGCTACCTTTTCTCGGACGGTTCAAGAAGCAACTCATGGACAAGTACAAAGCGATCTTTGATATGCAAATCGAGAAGGTAGAACTCAGAATGCCTCTCGTAGATGCCTTTCTCATTGTCCCTCAATATGCCAAATTTTTGAAAGATGCCGTGAATGAGAGAGCTAAGGAAATGGAGTCTATGGTCATTCTAACTCACGAGTGTAGCGCCATCATACAAAAGAAGATGGTGCCCAAGAAGCTAGGAGATCCGGGATCATTCACTCTACCTTGTGCACTTGGTCCTCTAGCTTTCAACCATTGTTTGTGTGATCTTAGAGCAAGTGTAAGCCTCATGCCATTCTCGGTAGCCAAGAGACTAGGTTTCACACGCTACAAGGCATGCAACATCTCCCTAATATTGGCGGATAGGAGCGTGAAGGTTCCTATTGGTTTGCTTGAGGATATTCCTATTGTGGTGAAGGATTTCATTGTCCCCACGGATTTTGTGGTACTTGAAATGGATGAAGAACAAAAAGACCCTCTTATCTTTGGTAGACCATTCCTAGCAACCGCGGGGGCGATAATCGATGTGAGAAAAGGCAAGATAGACCTCCACATGGGTAAAGGAGAAGTCCTTGAGTTTGATATCAACAAGGTGATAAAGAAGCCCACCATATATGGCCAATGCTTCTACATAGAGACCATGGACGAGCTAGCCGACGAATTGCTTGAGGAAATGAGAGTAGAAGACGGGTTGGAAGTGGTTTTGACCAAGGGGCATGGCGATCATGTGTTTTTGAGCAAGGAGAGTCAAGGTTATGAGCTACTCATGGATTCTCACAAACCGGTCGAAAAGACACCACATTTGTTGAGTTGTGTGTTCGTGGTACCGAGGTTCAAGATGGGTTAAGGGTTGGCACGGTTCAAGAGGATTTTGTTCTAACTGTTGAAGAGACTAGCAAGGGTGAGTCTAGTCTTGAGGAGGACGATTGGAGCGAACTCAAAGCCCCAAAGGTGGACCTAAAGCAACTTCCCGCGGGACTAAGGTATGCGTTCTTAGGTCCAAACGAGTCTTACCCGGTTATTGTGAATGAGAGTCTAGATGAGAACGAACTATCCTCCCTTCTTGTAGAACTTAGGAAATATAGGAGAGCAATTGGCTATTCTTTGGATGATATCAAGGGTATTTCCCCTAATTTGTGCACGCATAGAATCCATTTAGAGGATGAATCAAGGACCTCTATTGAACATCAAAGAAGGTTGAATCCTAATTTGAAAGATGTTGTAAAGAGAGAGATTCTTAAGCTCTTAGACGCGGGCATTATCTACCCAATATCAGATAGTACTTGGGTCTCACCGGTTCATTGTGTGCCTAAGAAAGGGGGGATAACGGTTGTTAAAAATGAAAAGGATGAAATGATACCTACTAGGACAATAACCGGGCATATAATGTGCATTGACTATAGGAAGTTGAATTCATCCACTCGTAAGGATCATTTTCCGTTACCTTTCATAGATCAAATGCTTGAACATTTATCTAATCATCCATTTTATTGTTTCCTAGACGATTATTCGGGTTTCTTTCAAATTCCCATACACCCGAATGACCAAGAGAAAAAAACTTTCACATGCCCTTACGGTACCTTCGCATAACGAAGGATTCCGTTCGGGTTGTGTAATGCACTTGTGACATTCCAACGTTGTTTGATGTCCATTTTCTCTGATCTTATTGAAGACATGGAAGAAGTCTTTATGGACGACTTCTCCGTGTATGGGTCTTCTTTTGGTGTTTGCTTGTCTAATCTTTGTAGGGTCTTGCGACGATGCGAAGAAGCAAACTTGGTGCTCAATTGGGAGAAGTGCCCGTGAAGGCATTGTGCTTGGGCATAAGATCTCCGAGAAGGGGATTGAAGTAGACAAGGCCAAGATAGAGGTGATGGTTAGCTTAGAGCCGCCTAAGTCGGTAAAAGACAACCGGTCTTTCTTGGGTCATGCAGGATTCTACCGAAGGTTCATCAAGGACTTCTCGAAAATCACAAGACCTCTCACAAGGTTACTTTTCAAGGAGGTCGAGTTCGTGTTTGATGAAGAGTGTATGGTGGCGTTTCTAGAGTGGATTTGTTGAACCCATGATGATTAGTGAGTAGTCCTTAGGATCTTGAGATATGGTAGATTAGGGTGGTCCAAGGGTTGATTAGTGGTGTTTAGGGTTAGATATTCTTATATTCCTTCTTGTCTAATGTCCCTAATGCTATATTCAGTTTGAAAGAGTGAATCTAGATCCTAGGGCATTTCATGAACACCAAGTGTTTGATGAAATACCTTGATGAACTAGGCAAGAGATTTATGCTCCTAGCCTATGATAATAGTTGTCTAGGGCGTATTTTGGTTGATCTTGCTTATATTCTTTATGCTTGCTAATTTATGATTCACAAATGAAAGTTTGTTAATGAATTAGGAGATTAGCATAGTGATTAGTTGCTTGAAAGAGAGTTAGTCAAGATTAAGGATCTCTTGCCTAGGAATTAGCTCCTTTGTGTGAATGAACACCACTAATTGGATTTGGATCACCTTACATGAATAACCCTATCTCTTGCTCCGCTTTTATTTATTGATTTACTATCTTGTTTAGTGCTTTTGCTTGCTTAATTAGAATTGGATACTTAACAACAACCACACTTGTTTAGCTTAACTTGCTTTAAGTCTCTTGCATTCTTATTGATTAGAATGATCTCAATTATGGATTGATAACCTCCTTACTACATCGTATTGGGGATATTGATACCTCCTAGAGACTAAAAAGTCTTGTATCACTTTTCTTACTTGGTCTCTCTCTTCATCCTTTGGATGCACTAGCCATTTTTGGCTTCTTTTCTTCTTTATGTAGCTAGATACCATCTTTTCTTTATCACTTAGAGCTATATCAAATATTCATTGCCAACCATTTCAATCATTAGCTTTTCCCCTTCTTCTTCTCCAACTCTTTTCCTTGTTTCCACATTTCCTAGTGCTTTGCACTCCCAAGACTTCCTCTTTTAATTCTACCCAAACTCCCCATCTATCTAGTCTAACATATGTTTAGTCCGATGATGAACGAGCTAACTCTATATGAAAGCCTTTCCTTGTCGCTCTAAACCCAACACTTTTTGCTAAGATCATTCGAAAAATATGGCCTCACAACACTCACAAAAGAATTAGGCTTGATAGGGGGGTCAGTTAAGGGTGTGGATAACCGTCCCAAAGGTGGGGAACTGCTACTTGGACTAGCAAGAGTAGTGAAAAGGAAGAAGATAGCCCAAGTATGTCTATGGTAACCATGAGTCCATTTTTCAATGCATAAATATGATAATTTCAAGTCAAAATTAAGGGTTCAAATAGTTAGGATTGGATTCAATTCAAAGCTTGTTTCAACAAAGACGAAAACATCAATGCATATGATCCAAGTATGGTGAGTCCTTACTTTCGAGTTGCTCAAATGCATCTAACGACTTAATCTTAAGTTGACACTTTACAAGGACAAACTCATCATTGCTTCGAATGCATATGAATGCAAATCCTATGTGAACTCTAGACTCAATCTTAACATGAGCAACTAGATGCTTCTTTTTATGTTCAAATTTTTCAATTTTTTGTGGTTTTTATATGCATGAGACTCAATTATGCAAAGAGAAAATTAAGAAAATAAAACACAAGGACAAATGACACAAACCCTTCCCCCAAACCTGAATTGCACCATCTCGGTGCAACAAAAGTCAAAGAGAGAGCAAACATAATGCAAAAAGATGAATATACAATGCAATGGAGTGTAGTTCAAACCTTGGAATGGAGAAAAGGGAGTGGTGGAGTGATCTATTAGGAGAGGAACTTGGGCTCCGACATTGAACACCGTTGTTGCTTGTCATGACCGTGATATTATCAAGAACCTTAAAACCGCTTAACAAACACATTAAAAAGCACTTAAAAAGAGAGAAAGTATTTACAAAGATAGACATGGGAATGTCTCCCAAGTGCGCTTTGTTTAACGTCACTAAGTTCGACGTTTGTTACCCTTTAAGCCGGGTGAGAGAGGAGAAGTGGCGGAACTCCTAGGTGGATCCATGAACTATAGTCTAAGGACCGTGTTCATGATCTCTTGAAGACCGGGTTCTCCTTTCTCTTTGAACTCCGGTGTGAGGATTGCCTTGACCGAGGCAAAGGGATTGGACCGTCCCTCACACTTGATTTTGTACTCAATCACCCCGTCTTGATGTTTCCAAGGGGTGAGAATCATTGTGGGAGGCTTCCTTAACTCGGACTTAGATCCATCAAGCATTCTTGGCTCGTTTTTCACCTTGGCCTTGGTCTTTCCCTTCTTCTTAGCAACCTTGCTACTTTGAACCTCATTCTCCATTGTGGTTTGGAAGAGGGATCCTAGGCAATAACCGTCCAATGCACGGGTTTCTTTATCAGCACTATAACCCACCGTTGCACAAACACCAACATAGTCGACTCTTGGAGCTTCATCCTCATTAACCTCACAAGTGATCATGCCACAATCCGCGGTAGAAGAAGGCACGATTGGGTAGAAGACCTTGTCATTCACATTTTTGAGAACTACCTTCTTGATCGTGAAGTCGATGCTTGTGCCGGCAGTATTAAGGAACGGAGACCGGAGAAAGAGGGGAAGCTTTTTGGTTTGTCCCATCTCCATGACGATGAAGTCCGTTGGTACAAGACACTCTCCAACCTTGAGAGGATAATCTTCAACAATGCCGAACGGTTTCTTTGAAGATGAGTCTCCAAACGTGATGGTGGAGGGATAGTCTTCCATTCTAGTAGTCCCAAGAATCTTAGCCATTTCCAAGGATATGACGTTCACAGTTGATCCCGAGTCACACAAGGCATCATCTATCTTCAATTTTCCAAGAGAGCAAGTGATGGAGAACTTACCGGGATTCCCAAGCTTGGGGAGAGACTTAGGCTCAATCCTTGTTGTGCTTGGTGAATCAAAAACCGCCATAACCTCTTCCACTTTGTCTCGGTTCTCAAGTATGCTTTTGATGAACTTTTGTTGTTGTGGAACTTGAGACAAGTCACTCACACTAGGCAAAGGCGCTCCAATCTTGTCCATGTTGGCCTTGAAGTTTAAGAGCACTTTCTTTTGTGCCTTGGTGAGAATACGACCGGAAAATGGAAGTGGAGGCTCATATGGAGAAGGTCTAATGCAAGGAGCTTTCTCAACTTCCATTTGCGTTGGAATTGCTTGTTCTTCATTCAAAATCACGTCATCATCACTCCCAAAGGTCACCCCCCCCACCTTGTTCCTCAATGTCCTCATTGAGCTTCAAGGGAACTTCTCTAGGGGGAAGGTCTTCGACTTGTTAACCATGGAGAAGAAGCTCGATTTCCCTAACAACGGCTTGATGATCATCATTGGAGGATATAGCATTGCAATACTCCTTGGGGTTTTGTATTGCTTTTCCGGGTAAGGAACTTTGAGATTTAGATGAGGAGGGAGCACTCTTGCCTTCAATGTGCTTAACCTTGGAGCTCAATGTCTCAAGATTGGAGTTAAGATCGTTGTAAGAACAATCTACACTTATATTGATATCCGCTTGACCTTTGAGTAGTTGTTGAAACATGGTGTTCAAGTCAAGCTCTTGCGGTTTATACGTAGTTGCTTGACCTTGTGGAACAAATCCTGGTTGAAAACCGGGTGGAGCATTGAAAGGTGCTTTGGCTTGAAACCCGCCTTGGTTCCCTTGAAAAGTGTTCTTGGGAATGTAGCCTTGGTTATTAGAATCTTGACCTTGGTTGTTTTGGTGTTGTTGCAGGTAGACTTGGTCTTGTGGATTCTCTACGTTTGGGTTCCGGTAAGAGAAATTTGGGTGGTTGTGGTAGTTGTTGTTAAAACCGCCCCTTTGGTAGCCTTGATTACCCACATAATCCATCTCTTCTTGTGTACACACGTTTCTTTCTTCCGCTTGGCAACCTTGATTGTCTTGAAAGTCCCCAACAAAGTGAACCGGTTTTTGAGAAGCGCTAAGGAGCTTGTCAATCTTCTTATTGAGGCTCTTCAATTCCTTGGCCCTCTTTTGGTCTTCAACGTCGCTAGTGGTTCTCGTGGTGCGGTCGTAATCATCAAAATAAGTGTCATCGCTTTGAACTAGGTTATGCACGAGGTCCATTGCTTCATCTACGTTGTTTGGCCAAGAAGCGATGTCCAAGAGCATTATTATCTTCGGTAAAGAACCACGGTATAGTGTACTCAAAAGTGAGGCGTCCGAGAATCCATGGTGTGGTCATTGTGTGGTGTAGCTTCTAAATCTCTCCCAAGCTTCATTAAAGGTCTCATGGTTCCGTTGAGTGAAACTAGATATGTTAATTCTCAACTTTGCTGTTCGTGAAGGTGAGAAGAACTTGGCTAGAAATGCTCTCTTGCACTCATCCCAAGTAGTGATTGAACCTTGAGGAAGACTCTTTTCCCATTGGTGAGCTTTATCTCCAAGGGAGAATGGGAAAAGTCTTAACTTGAAACCGTCTTCCGAAACACCGTTCATCTTGGTTAACCCACATATCCTATCGAATTGATCGATATGATCCAATGAATCCTGCATAGATAAGCCGTGGAATTTGTTACTTTGGACCATGTTGATCAATCCCGCCTTCACTTCAAAGTTATTGTTCTCAACCGAAGGGGTTTGGATCCCTTGACGGTTTTGATGAGCATTGGCGGCATCACCCGCGCCAACCACGTTTTGAGCTCTAGGAGGATGGTTATGGGCTGTCATTGGCCGGGCGGGTGGTGGTGGGACGTGGTGAGCTTGGCCACCTTGAGCGTGGTGGTTTCCATTGCCACCTTGTCGTTGTTGCACGTTGTCATATATGTCACCGATCGGGATATCTTCAAGGTCTTCCATGCCCAAATCGGCAACCTCTTGAACTCGGTCTCTTTATGTCCTTGGTCTACGTCCTCGTTCCAAGAGGTGGATGTCGTCTATAGGCTCAACTAGGTTATCTTTTGATAAAGGACTTTTGCAAGTCTAGAGATCAATTACTCTAAATGCCTATTGAGCATAAGAGGTCATCGAACCGATTGGGAAATGATTTCAAGCACCAAGAATGCAAGGCACAAAATGAGTTAAGCTAATTAAGGATGTTTGATTAAGTAACCAAATTGAAACAAGCAAAAGCAATTGAACAAGTTGTAAATCAAATAAGCAAAGCGAATCCTAAGATGGGGTAATCGATATTAGGCAACCAAAACATGATCCAAGGCATTCATTCACACAAACAAGCTATCCCTAGGTTAATGATCTCTAATCTTGATTAGTCCTCTTTCAAGGCACTAATCACTATGTTAATTATCAAATTCATTAGCAAACTCTCATTTGTGAATTATCAATCAATATGCATTGAGAATACAAACTAGATCAACCAAAAATATGCCTTAGACAACTATTCTCATTGGCTAAGAACATAAATCCTTTGAATAATTGATCAAGGCATTTCATCAAACACTTGGTGTGCATGAAATGCCTATGATCTAAATCCACTCTCTCAAGCTAGATTTCTCATTAAGAACATTAAACAAAGAAAGATAATAGATAATCTAATCCTAAACACCTTAGATCATGCTTTGAATCACCTAAATCTAACCCATCTCAAGATCCTAAAATGACTACTCAAGACCCATAAAAAACCCCTCTAAATCGATTTTGATAAGAGAAGAATTCATGGATGGATCTTGGATAATGAACAAGAAAAGAAGATAAGAAGGAGAGATTCAATGAAAACAACTACTAGATTGCATAAAAATAGAAGATATTCTCTTATAAATCCAAGAACTCTCTCAAAGGGGGAAAGAGTTTTTTAGACAAAAGAAAGCATAAAATGAAAATTAGGGTTTTTGAGTTTTTAAATAGATGAGGAGTTGACCGGGTCAACCCGGAACAAACCTGGTATTGACCCGGCCGAATATGGGTCGTGGTCAAGAACGCCTGCAGTGAATCAGCCATATCTCCTGAACCTCACATCTGAATGACCTCAAACTACATCCAAAAGACAGCCAACTCAATTATCTACAACTTCTATGAAGAACGAAGAATCTGAATCGGAGTGGAAACCCTTCGTCTGGGTTGATCTTTCAAACGTTGTATTTGGAGCAGAACTCGTTTGGATGCCAGACAGACATGTCCTTGATATATTTGCCATATCTCTTGAACGGCCGATCAGAATGACATGAAACTACCACTAAACGAACGTCAGCTCAATTGTCTATGACTTTCATGAAGACCTCAGATTAAACTGGGTAAGGGAAGGTATTCATTTGGCCTGATCTTTGAGTCACTTTGGCTGGTGCTGCATCGATCAGTTGCATCGACCTGTGGAGTCGATGTGGGAAGAAGCTGGGTCGATTCTAAGGGCCTTATGTTGCATCCAGCTGTTTCATCGACCTGTGGGAGGAAGCTGGGTCGATGTAGAGGGAATTTTAGCCGAGATAAGAGAAAGCTCATCGGCTAGGCAGAGACGTCTTCAGTAAATCCGTGATAACTCCTTAACCAAATGTCCAGATGGCCTGATTCCAATTCCTGTAGACAGATGACTCACTCCTATACAACTCTTATGAAGAGTTTCAAGGCTGATTCATACCGGAGGGCCTTCGTCCAGCTACATCTTTCCGGCGTCTTGGGTGAACTTTGCATTCTACTTTGGCCCATTTCTCCAAATAGCATCAATTGTCTCCAAATCACCTAAAAACACTCCAAATGCATGCAAATACTCACTAGGACCTAATGCAAACACCTAATACTCTAATAAATACCAAAATGCTATAAAAACTATGCAAGACACATGCATGAGACACAAAACAATAACAAGAATGCATGCTAAAAAGAGGTAAAATATGGGAATATCATCTTTGCCTCTAGAACGCGTATGCATACACCTAGAATAGAGAGATAGCAAAAGAGAGTGAAAGAGATTAGTAACCGAAATAGAAAGAAAGCTTAATCTCAAGAAGATCTAAAATCTCAATGTTGTAAGCTAAACCCAATTGGCAACGGCACCAAATTGATAGTAGACTTTTCGATCTTTCTAGATATCAATTCTCTAGATACTAAGTAGTATAAGAGGTATCGAATCCAATGGGATAAGTTCCAAAACACCAAAAATACATAGAACTGCTTAAGTTAAGCAACAAGGTTGGTGATATATCATGGTTTTTACCCCTTTTAAGCCATGATATAAGTCTGTTTTATAGAGTCTTTCTAGTATTTTATAGTCTTTTAGAGTCTTTTACAGGTTTAGCACGTTGGGAGTATAATTGGGGATATTGGAGCTTTCTGAAGCATCTTGGAGCAAAGATGAAGTTCGTGTTGCTGAGTACCCGATTTCGCGACAAGCATCGATCGATACCCCTTGGTATCGATCGACACTCATCGCAGCAGACACGACCCGCGACTTTAATGAAGAGTTGAATAATTGCAACTTGGTCCAGAAGTCTTGGATATTTACAAGAAGCCCCAAAACGTGATTTAGGTTATTTATAGGGATTTTACAGCCACTTTTAGGCTACGCTTTATTTTTATTATGGATTTGTGAGAGAGCTTTTCAAGGGAGACAAGTCTGAAACTCTGTTCGTCGAGAGAAGATTTCGAACCCTTTTGTTACTCTTTCTTATTTTCTATTGAGTATTTATTCAAACATGTTTATTGATTCAATTTCCATGTCTGAGTAGATCTCTTGTTAGGTTTAGGGATTCTCATAAGGGATTTCTTTGAATGCTAGGTTGATTAGTTATTTAGGGTTCACAATATGAATTAATTCTTCGCCTTAGGTTGTTCTCAAAGCTAATTCTGGATTGATCACCTAGAACTTAGATCTTAGGATAATTGATTAGGCACGACAGTGCGATTAATTACCTGATAGAACTAGGGTGAGCAAATTGATTATTCGCAAAGAAATTTGGTTTAATTGATTTGTGAACATATCAAACTTGAAATTAAGGCTGATTTATTCTTATGAATTTGCAAAGAAATTTGGGATTCTGAAGTTTAGACTTAGATAGTTTTTGCAACGACAGTTGGTTAATTATACTCTAGTGATTTGAGTTCGAGAACCGTGCGTAACCTGAACCCTGAATCGTTAGTTTATTTTGCATTCATTGATTTCCTGAGAAATATCCCTGAACCTATCTCTTTCCCATCAATTTACAACTCGTTTACTGCTTACTGCTTTCATTTAATCTGAATTGCTTAGCTTGATTTGATAGTTATACAATCTATTGTGCGATTTCTCTGAGTTCTTGTGTTCGACCCCTGATATACTGCAGCAACTGCTTTAGTACTGTTTAGGGTATTAATTTGAGCATATCAAATTTGGCGCCGTTGCCGGGGACTCAATTTCGTCATTAGATTTTAGCTGTCGAGTTTCGACTAAGCTCGTCGGTATCGATTGATACTACCTAGTATCGGTCAATACTCAGCGTCTCTTTTTGTTGATATCGATCGACACCACTTGGTATCGGTCGATACTCATCGTGTTTTTTTGGTTACTTACGTTCTTGACTTTTATGTCTCAGGTGCATGCCTAATCGTGAAACCAGAAGAAACAAGAGCACTCCGCTAGTCAATCTATCGTTAGAGAAGCTAGCACGTTTAGAACGCGCAAACAGAAAGACAAAGCAAACATCAGGGATGAACAACCAAGTGGTTTTAAGAGCTGATGAAGCTGGAGTCTTGAGAGACCAAGAGGGTCAAGTGTGCAATGAGAGAGGGCAACGACTTGATGAAGCTGGAAACGTCATTGCCCCTCCTGCTGTTGTTGGTCAGATTATCGCGCCAGCTGCGTAGGCCAACGTTGGGAATACTGGAGTTGATCGAGTTAGAACTCTTGGTGAGCACAACAGACCTGATCAGTTCTATGCCAATCGAGCTGCGATTCGCATCCTAACTTTTCAGAGGAATGACTTCGAGCTGATACCTGCGTATTACGTTCTTGTAAGTCAGAACCCTTTCCATGGCCTACCTCATGAGCATCCCATGGATCACATCGAAAGGTTCGAGGATTTGGTCACTGGTATGAAGTAAAATGGAGTGCCCAATGAGTTCCTTTTCTGCAAACTCTTCCCGTACTCTCTTGGTGGGGATGCTGCTTATTGGCTGAAGCAGTTAGCTCCTGATTCACTAACTACATGGAATGAGACGAAGAATGCGTTCCTGATCAATTTCTATGATGATGCGAGATCCGAGGAGCTCAGGAACAAGATCTCTCAGTTCTCTCAGGGTCCGACAGAAGCATTCAAGGCTGCTTGGATTCGTTTCAAGTCTTATCAGAGAGATTGTCCGCACCATGGGTTCACTCAGGTTCAGCTGCTGGGCACTTTCTACAGAGGAGTTGATTGGAGGTACCAGATGGGTATGGATGCTGCGAGTAATGGTAGATTCTTCACCAGGTATCCGGATGATGCAGTTGTGTTGATTGAGAACTTGGCGTCTAGTAATAGCACGATTAATGCTGATTTCGAGCGCAAGAAGCTAGCTGGAGGAGTTGATGGATCGCAGATTGGTGGCGTACATGCCAAACTGGATTTCCTGATCGGGAAGTCGAAGAAATCTGTGCACTTTGCTGATGAAGTCGCTAATGTGGAAGAAGAAGAGGAGGATGTTAACTACGGTTGTGGTTCTGGTTTTCAGGGTCAACGATTTGGGTACAACAACAACCGAAACTTCAACAACAACAATCAGCAAGGTGGGTACAAGTTTGAGGGGAACCAATCTGGTTTCGGAGCGAAGCAATTTGCTCAGAAACCTCTACAGAGCAGCGATTTCACTCGAAACTATGGGAACTCTTCGTACCAACCCATCTCTCCGAAATCCACAGAAAATAAGATGGAACTCATGATGGAACAGGTTCTTCTGGGACAGCAGAAGTTGCAAGTGGATTTCAATGGGAAGTTTGACTCTCTGTACCTTGATCTGAATGGAAAAATTGAAGCTATCAATCAGACCCAAAGGAAGCTGGAAACTCAGGTCCCTCAGACAGCAGCAGCTGTGAAAAGGCAGGAAGGTTTTCTTCCAGAAAAAACTGAGAATCCAAGAGCACACATCAATGCCATCACCTTGAGGAGTGGAAAAGAGGTGATTACAGGAGTGAAGAACAGCCCAATTGCAGAAAATCTCGTCGATCTTGCTGGAGATGACGATTGGGATTCTGAAAATCCACAGGTATCGATCGATACCAGCCAGTGTCGATCGACACCGGTCCAGACATCTGCACGATTGAATCCAAAATCACGTGTATCGATCGATACCCCTCAAGTATCGATCGATGCGGAGACACGGTTCGAGAAGGAGCCCGAGATTGTCAAGGAGAGGGTGTATACACCCAAGATGCCTTATCCTATACCTCCTAAGATGACAAATAAGCAATGGGAGGACGCCAGATGCAAGGCTATGCTGGATAAGTTGGTTTTGGAGCTTCCTTTCGTTGATGTTATTAAGACTTCTCCAGCTTTCAGGAGATATGTGAAGAAGATGGTCTCTAGTAATGTGAACCTGGATGAAGGTGTCATGATGATCACAGCTGAGTGCAGTGCTATCCTACTTAACAAAATTCCCAAGAAGCTACCAGACCCAGGGAGCTTTGTTTTGGACTGCACTATCTTCACAGAGAGGTTTGAGCGTGCTCTCTGCGATATTGGGTCGAGTGTTAACCTTATGCCACACTCAGTTGCCAAGCGAATGGGGATGACAGACTTCCAATCTACAAGGATTTCGCTGGTACTTGCTGATCGCTCAGTGCGACTTCCAGAGGGACTACTCGAAGATGTCCCAATCAAGATTGGGAATTGCTTGATCCCAACAGATTTCATCGTCCTGAAGTACGATGCTGAGCCTAAGGATCCTCTTATCATGGGCAGGCCATTCCTTGCAACTGCTGGAGCCTTAATTGACTGCAAGAATGGACAGATAGCTCTCAACATCGGTGATTTGGTGATGTCCTTTAACATGGAAAAGATGATGAAAAGGCCAACCATCGATGGGCAGACATTCTATGTGGACACCTTCAATGACATAGCTGAAGAGTACTTCCTGGAGATGCATCCTGAGGATCCACTGGAGAGAGCATTGGTCTGTTCGGCCACTTCAGAGGTCCGTTCATGTGACGATACTGCTGGATACTCGAAGATGCTTGATTCAGCATCCACGGTATCGATCGATAACCCCTGATATCGGTCGATACCCTACGGCCAGAACGAGAATTGGTCGACAGTTCTAAGCAAGCTGCTGGGCTTGGAGATTGGAGTGTAGAGAATGCTCCTAAGGTGGAACTAAAGCCACTTCCAGCGAATCTGAGGTATAGTTTTCTTGGTCCCAATTCCACATACCCAGTAATCGTTAATGCTTCCTTGAACAACACAGAGAATGCCTTACTGCTGAGCAAGCTGCGCAAGTATCGCAAAGCTCTTGGCTACTCTCTTGCTGACATTTCAGGTATAGCACCAGACTTGTGCATGCATCAGATTCACCTGGAGGATGAGTCAAAGTCTTCGATTGCGTGTCAGAGGAGGCTGAATCTGAACCTGAAGGAAGTGGTCAGGAAGGAAGTGATGAAGCTGTTGGAAGCAGGGATTATCTATGCCATCTCGGATAGTTCTTGGGTCAGTCCAGTTCACGTTGTGCCTAAGAAAGGAGGCATGACTGTGGTGAAGAACGAGAAGGATGAGCTGATCCCTACAAGGACAATCACAGGTCACAGGATATGCATTGACTACAGGAAGCTGAATGCAGCTACAAGGAAGGATCACTTCCCATTGCCGTTCATTGACCAGATGCTTTAGAGGTTAGCGAGTCACCCATACTACTGTTTCCTCGATGGGTACTCAGGCTTTTTCAAGATTCCTATACATCCAGAGGACCAGAGAAAGACGACATTTACATGTCCCTATGGCACATTCGCCTACAGAAGAATGCCATTTGGATTATGTAACGCTCCAGCAAGCTTTCAGCGATGCATGATGGCGATTTTCACAGGCATGACTGAGCAGTTTATGGAGGTGTTCATGGATGACTTTTCAGTGTATGGATCGTCATTCAAGGATTGTCTGGATAACTTGTGCAAGGTACTTCAAAGATGCGAGGAGAAGCACTTGGTTCTTAATTGGGAGAAGTGCCACTTCATGGTACAAGATGGGATTGTTCTTGGGCACAAGGTTTCTAAGGCAGTGATCGAAGTTGACAAAGCTAAGATTCAGGTCATGACGAGCCTGCAACCTCCACGATGCGTTTCTGAGATACGAAGCTTCCTTGGTCATGCTGGTTTCTACAGGATATTTATCAAGGATTTTTCTAAGCTTGCACGCCCACTCACAACCCTGCTATGTAAGGAAGCCAAGTGTTATTTCACATCTGACTGCCTTGTAGCCTTCGAGGAGATTAAGAAGGCATTGGTGAGTGCTCCTGTTGTCCAACCACCTGATTGGAGTCTACCTTTTGAGGTTATGTGTGATGCGAGTGATTTTGCTATTGGAGCTGTGTTGGGTCAGAGGAAAGACAAGAAGCTCCATGCTATTTATTACGCCAGCAGGACGTTGGATGATGCTCAGCGCAATTACAGCACAACTGAGAAGGAGTTGCTTGCAGCCGTTTTCTCTTTTGAGAAATTTCGGTCCTACTTGATTGGGAGCAAGGTTATTGTTCACACAGACCATGCTGCTCTCAAATACCTGCTGAAGAACAAGGACCTCAAGCCTCGTCTATGCCGATGGGTTCTTTTGCTACAAGGGTTCGACATCGAGATCAAGGACAAGAGAGGAGTTGAGAATGGTGTTGCTGACCACTTATCGCGACTACAGGTCGATGAGGTCGTACCTATTGATGATTTCCTGCCAAAGGAAGGTATTTACTTCATTGAAGCTCAGCTTCAAGACCTTTGTCCCAAAAATCTGCAATTTTCACGAATGCAGACTTTCGGTATTGATCGATACCCTCCTGGTGTCGATCGATACCCGTCGCGATTTGGGCCTATTTTATCTGCAGAGCACTTAAACTCTTATGATGTCTATCTCGCTGCTGTCTCTAGTGCTGCACGACCATGGTACGGCGACATTGCCAACTACCTTGCTGTAGAGACTGGGCCAAAGCATCCCACAAAGTATGCAAAGAAGAAGTTTATGCGCGAGATAAGGAGGTTCTTCTGGGATGAGCCTTACCTATACAAGCACTGCTCAGATGGTATCTACAGAAGATGAGTTACAGAGTCTGAGGTGCCAGCGATTCTTTTTCACTGCCATGGTTCTGAGTATGCTGGTCACTTTGCTACTTTCAAGACGGTGTCCAAGGTTCTTCAAGCAGACTTCTGGTGGCCTACCATGTTTAAGGATGCTCATGCTTTCGTTTCACAGTGTGATGCTTGTTAGAGGAGAGGGAAAATAAGTAAGAGACATGAGATGCCACAAAATTTCATCCTTGAAGTTGAAGTTTTCGATTGCTGGGGCATCGATTTTATGGGTCCATTTCCTTCGTCACACGATAACAAATACATCATGGTTACTGTGGACTATGTGTCCAAATGGGTGGAAGCGATTGCTAGCAAGAAAAATGACTCTGTTGTTGTTCTTAAGCTGTTTAAGACCATCATTTTCCCTCGCTTTGGAGTACCTCGAATTGTGATAAGTGATGGTGGCTCTCACTTTATCAACAAAATTTTCGAGAGGTTGCTAAAGAAGTATGGTGTGAACCATCGTGTAGCTACTCCATATCACCCTCAGACGAGTGGGCAAGTCGAGGTATCCAACATGCAGATCAAGGAGATTCTGGAGAAGACAGTGAGTGCTTCTAGGAAGGATTGGTCTACAAAGTTGGATGATGCGCTATGGGCATACATGACTGCTTTCAAGACGCCGATGGGTACTACACCATTCCACTTGCTGTATGGGAAAGCATGTCACCTTCCAGTGGAGATTGAGCACAAGGCTGCATGGGCGACGAAGTTGCTGAACTTCGACATCAAGCCTGCTGCTGAGAGGAGATTGATTCAGCTGAACGAGCTGGATGAGATTAGGCACCACGCTTATGAGAACTCGAAGCTGTACAAGGAGAGAACCACAGCTTATCATGATAAGAAGATCATCTCCAAACACTTCGAACCGAACGACCAGGTACTCCTGTATAACTTTCGTTTGCAATTGTTTCCTGGTATACTGCGTTCTCGTTGGTCAGGTCCTTTCACAATCAAGGAGGTCAAACCACATGGTGTTGTCGTGCTGATTAGTCCTACAGGAGATGCGTTTACTGTCAATGGACAGCGGGTGAAACACTATTAGGCGAAAACCGAGATTCCAGCAGGGCAGATAATGCCTCTGGATGATGCACCAAAAGCCTGAAAGGCGTTACAGTCAAGCTAATGACGTTAAACGAGCGCTTGGTGGGAGGCAACCCACTGGTGAGTCTGTTTTTGAGTCTTTTTCTTTTTCATTTTTGTTTTGTGTTTGTGTCAAGATGAACAATGAGCAAACTCGAAATCGTCTTAGTGTCGATCGATACCCCACTGGTATCGGTCGACACCAATCGCGATTGAGAACGGTTCATGTCGACTTAAGCCTGGTATCGATCGATACCAGGCTGTGTGTCGGTCGCCACCATATGTTCCAGCAAGGTAACTTCTTGTTTCTCTTCGTTCTATTCTGTTCTTTTGTTTTCTTTCACTGACTCTTGGCTAGATAACACTGGGGACAGTGTTGTTCAAGTCTGGGGGAGGTGTCTGCTGACATTGTGTTTGTTTTTCTTAGAGTCTGTCGTTTTATCGAGTCAAAATCGTTTTTATTGAGTCAAAACTTGTTGGAGATGATGATCATGTGCTTGAACCTATTGATTTGATTTTGTTTTTTAGTGCACAGTGTTACATGATCGGTTCTAGATCGACTAATGAAATATCCAAGGACTGACCAATTGACTAGAAAACATCCATGTCTCCAGCAGAGTTTTTCTGAAGCCTGAGCCAAATTTTTGCACTTCATCAATGTGGTTAGTGTTCATAGAGCTTGATTCATCATTCATGTCTGACTAAAGAACCCATATGTTTAAAGTAATGGTATTTCTCTCCCTGTTACAAGTGATAAGAGCATAAAAGATGAAATGCTTTTCTTCTGAGTAGAGGGCTAGGAAAGTTTCCAAGGATTCCATTATTCTACTTCAGAGGAGATGATCACACAAAGGTGAAAGCGAGGTTAGGAAAATTTCCTGTGATACCATTATTCGCCTACACCTTTGATTACTTTTGAGGGAAGAACCGGGGATTCGGTGGCTAACACCATCAATACTCGCGTCTCAAACCTTAATATGTAAATGCAAGGAACATAATAAGAAATAAGTCTGGGGGAGAGAAATAAAACCAAAAAGTGTGAAAAAGGGTGGTTCCTTGTCATGATATTGTATGGTAAAGAATCTAGAAGGTTCTTAAGCATTGGCTGCAGCGATGAAACTGGCGATGAGGGCTTTACTTGAACAAAGTTGTGGGATAATGTGTGGAGTCTAGGAAAGTTGCGAATGTCTACGGAGAAGTACATGGTGGTTAGATCAAAATCTGATTAGGTGACATTTGGGTACTTGGGAATAGGGTCATTTCGATAGTTCGTGAACAGGTGAGTCTCCGCGTTTTCAAACCTCTTTCTCTGATTTAGTCTTCTATATTTGCTTGAGGGCAAGCAAAGGCTAAGTATGAGGGAGTTGATATATCATGGTTTTTACCCCTTTTAAGCCATGATATAAGTCCGTTTTATAGAGTCTTTCTAGTATTGTGTAGTCTTTTAGAGTCTTTTACAGGTTTAGCACGTTTGGAGCATAATTGGGGATATTGGAGCTTTCTGGAGCATCTTGGAGCAAAGCTAAAGTTCGTGTTGCTGAGTACCCGATTTCGCGTCAAGCATCGATCGATACCCCCTGGTATCGATCGACACTCATCGCACCAGACACGACCCGCGACTTTAATGAAGAGTTGAAGAATTGCAACTTGGTCCAGAAGTCTTAGATATTTACAAGAAGCCCCAAAACGTGATTTAGGTTATTTATAGGGATTTTACAGCCACTTTTAGGGTACGCTTTATTTTTATTCTAGATTTGTGAGAGAGCTTTTCAAGGGAGACAAGTCTGAAACTCTGTTCGTCGAGAGAATATTTCGAACCCTTTTGTTACTATTTCTTATTTTCTATTGAGTATTTATTCAAACATGTTTATTGATTCAATTTCCATGTCTGAGTAGATCTCTTGTTAGGTTTAGGGATTCTCATAAGGGATTTATTTGAATGCTAGGTTGATTAGTTATTTAGGGTTCACAATCTGAATTAGTTATTTGCCTTAGGTTGTTCTCAAAGCTAATTCTGGATTGATCACCTAGAACTTAGATCTTAGGATAATTGATTAGGCACGACAGTCCGATTAATTACCTGATAGAACTAGGGTGAGCAAATTGATTATTCGCAAAGAAATTTGGTTTAATTGATTTGTGAACATATCAAACTTGAAATTAAGGCTGATTTATTCTTAGGAATTTGCAAAGAAATTTGGGATTCTGAAGTTTAGATTTAGATAGTTTTCGCAACGACAGTTGGTTAATTATACTCTAGTGATTTGAGTTCGAGAACCGTGCGTAACCTGAACCCTGAATCGTTAGTTTATTTTGCATTCATTGATTTCCTGAAAAATATCCCTGAACATATCTCTTTCCCATCAATTTACAACTCGTTTACTGCGTACTGCTTTCATTTAATCTGAATTGCTTAGCTTGATTTGATTGTTATATAATCTATTGTGCGATTTCTCTGAGTTCTTGTGTTCGACCCCTGATATACTGCAGCAACTGCTTTAGTACTGTTTAGGGTATTAATTTGAGCATATCAGTTGGTTTTAGTTTCAATTCTAACAATCCTAATTCAATTCAAGCAAAGCAAATAAGTAAACAAGTTACTAATCGAGATTGATAATTGATTAAAGCAAGCTCTAGAGTGAGGTTATTGACTTAGGTGACTTCATTGATTGATCAAGGATCACTTGTAGAAATTTTTCGTATAGCCACGAAAATGCCACGGTTAGTTCATGGCTTTTTCAAATTAGCCACTAAAAAGTCACGAAAGACAAAAATAGACGGAACGTGGCTTCTTCGTGTCTTTTTCGTGACCAAATTAGTCATAAATTTGTCACGGATAATCCGTGGCTATATTTGCCACGATTCTGGCACGATATATCAGTGACTTTCTTGTTACAAACAAAATTTGTGTTTAAATCGTGGCTATATAATAGCCACACAAAACAATTCGTCGCTAATTCGTGGCTATATTTTAGCCACGACAAATAAATGTGACTAATTCGTAGCTATATTTTATCCCTAAATCATAAACTCTAAACCCTAAATTCACAACCACAAACCATAAACCCAAAACAAACTCTAAACTTAAATTACTTTAAACTCGTAAACAAAATATATCTATTTTTTTTTGACGTTATATATCTAATTATATATATCCTACACTTATATTATTTAAAATTTGTAACTATATTTTACCCTAAACCTTAAATTCTCAACCCCAAACCATAAACCCAAACAAACTCTAAACTTAAATTACTTTAAAATTGTGTTGAGCAAACAAAAATTACTTTAAACTCGTAAACACAATATATATAATTATATATATCTAACACTTATATTATTTAAAATATGTATATATTTCTAAAAAAACATCTAATTACTATAATATAGCCCAAAACTAAGATCCAACACTTATAAAAAGTCAAGTTTTATAAATCTTTTTCAAACCTTAATTCTTAAACCTAAACCCCAAACCCCATACTCTAAACTTTAAACCTATATTCCAAACCTTAAATCATAAACTCTAAACCTTAAAAATTTATACTTTTAATCATAGAAGTTAAATCATAAACCATAAAATCAAAATATAATCATTATATATACATAAAATCAATATTTTACACCATTTACATATATACTTTACATAAAACAAATCTTAAACTATGCACTTATAATTATTTTAAGCATAAATCTAACCAAATGACAATATAATGAAAGTTTCTTTCTCATTAGATAATCTATTGAGACAAGGATTGCAATTTGATTTATCATCTACCGTTGATATAATAAATCCAACGGACAAGATCTATTTTTTTTTTCCCCCTCTTCTCCCCTTCTTCTCCTCTTCCTTCATCTCCCTTCTCATAAGCTTTATCATGTTCGTTTTTTTTCTTCTCCAGATTTGTCATCTCCTCATTTTTTTTCCCTAAATTAGTGACTGGTTCTTCTCCAAATTTGCCATCTTCTCCAGATTTTCCATCTATCAATATTTCGTGATATTATCCCAAGGGGACTGAATAATCGTGTGTGTAATTTGAAATCAGGGTGCTCTACACTGAACAAGAGCAAGAGATAAGCACTCACCGGGAACTCGACGGGCCAACCCGGCAAGGAGAGAGGACGATGGCGCATCATCTGATTCGAATCATAACGGGACGTGAGGAGGGAGAGCGATTAGGTCGGTGCCTTGGCGGATTTTCTCGGATGAAACGAGGCCGACACCAAATGGGGTGTCCTGAGACAGCTTGACGGCGTGGTGAACGAAGCCGCCTTCTCTCTTGATCCAACGCACTAGGGCCGCCGGATGAGGCGCCAAACGCCGGATGAGGTGCCAAACACCGGATTCGGACAACCCGGTTCTCGTTTCTGCGGCGCCGGCGGTGAGGCTTTGCTTCATTCTCGTGTCCGCCGGTTTGGTGGTGTGGATGGACTCACTAGTTACTTTTCCCAATCGCAGCTTCTGTAACATTTCCGCTCTTTTGTTCATCTCTACCGGCGTTGTAACTGTTCCGATGCCCTTCGGGGAAGATTAATATTAATAATTTTCATTTAAAAAACAAAAATTAATTTCAATTTGTTTAATTAATTAAATAAATAAATATATTTTTTCTTTTTATTAAAACTTTATGTGAAAGCCACAGATTAGCTATGTATTATCCCGTGACTAAACTAGCCACGAAACATGAGTGAGAAAACCGTGGCTAATCTAGCTACGAAACACGCGTGACAAAACCGTGGCTATCTAGCCACGAAAAGACACGGAAAAAATTAGTCACGATGCTATAACCACTATTTTTTCCGTGACTTGTGGTGGCTATTTCACCATATCGCCACGAAATTTAAGCTTTAGCCATGAAAATTTCTATGGCTATACGCTGTTTTTTTACTAGTGGATGCTAATTAACACAAACAAGCATTTCTCCCTAGGCTTAGAATGTCAAAACAAGACTAATAACTTCCATGGTCTTAATCACTTTATTAATTAACTAATCAAGAACAAATTTCCATTTGTGAAAAGCTAATTATCAAGCATAAATATCAAATTCCAATGGCCATAATACTCTTTAGACAACTAATCCCTTAGGCTAAACAAGTAAAATCTCTTATCTAACTTATAGGGGCATTTCATCAAACACCTTATGTGCATGAAATGCCATATGGTCTAAATTAGCTTTTCCAAGCTTAATCTAGCATTAGGAGCATTAGATAAGAGAGGAAAAAGATGATCTATGTCCTAAACATCCTTAACCATGCAAGAAGACACCTAATCTACCTCACCCATGAGCTTTGCAATAAGCTACTCAATAATCATCATAAGACCCTCAAATCTCATAAGAGAGGTTAATGATCCCATGATTAAGTGATTAGAGAAATTAAAGATTAAAGAAAGAAAGATGAAACTAGATTAATAAAACTTAGGTTGCATAAATAAAAACCAAGATCTTCTTACAAAATACTTAGCAAATCACCAAAAAGGGGTTTTTGCCTTAGAAAATAGGATAGAAACTAGAAATTAGGTTAAGGGGTTTTTATAGAAAAAGGTGGGCGACTGGGTCAACCCAAAACAAACCGGGTCTTGACCCGATCGGGTCTGGGTCTTCCTTAGTTGGCGGCTTCACACCGGGCATGAGGTAGTCGGTGCTGGTGGCCGGTGGAATCCATGCCTTCGTTTGGCTCTTCACACCGGGCGGTTACATCGGGCATGAGCATGCTGGTGTGCTGCGTCCTGAAGCTTAGCATCGGGCATGAGCAGGCCGGTGGATCTCATGTCCCGGGAAGGTCTTCACAGCGGCAAGCTACATCGGGTGGGAGCAGGCCGGTGGAATGTGTCCTGAAGCTTCACATCGAGCAGGAGCAGGGTGCTGGAGTTGGCCGGTGGATCGCCTGTCTTGGCGAGGTCTCCACACCGGGCTGGGCAAGGCCGGTGGAACTGGCCGGTGTAGCTGATCCGCAAGCGCCTTGGCTCCTAGCTCATTCTTCAAGATCCCAATCCAAGTGCAAGCTCCTCCAAGGTCTCCAGAGCATATAAATACACTCCAAAATATGCAAGACACTCTAGGACCTAGTGTGAACTTCATAAACTCTAAATTAGACTAGAATGCTGAACAAAGCTATGATCATGCAAACAATTAACTAAAAGTGCTAACTAAAATGCAAGTTAGAACATGCAAAATGCATGAATATCAACGATACCAAAGAAGAAGTTTCAAAGATTTGAGATACAAGAGTGGCAAAAATATCAATTTCACAAGTTTAATTACCAATGTTGTATGAACTTATATTTATATTTTATTTATATAGTTTTACTTTGTAATTTGTATTATGTATCATGTTGCATATAAAATATAATAAAATATGGCTATTTCTTTTTAATATTTTTTTTTTGGGTCGAATTTCATTATAATATGTCTAATTATCCAAATAAACAATAAATATTAATTTAAAATACAATTTTTAGTAGAACAATTATGGGAACAAACTGCAGATAACATTACATATATCGATTGCTATACTTAAATTAGGGAAATGCTATGAATAAAATATTCAATAACGAAAAACAATGACTATGGTACAATATACGATTGCATCGAAAAAACTGATATATTAGATGAAGACACGATAGTAATGCCAAAAATGGCTATCTAAAGTGCCGGACCTATTATCGCGTGTGATGATATAGCGCTTTCTACAACGCTATGGTATCGTTAAATAACGTTTTTTCGTGCGCTGCGGAAGGCTAATATTCTTGTAGTGAAGCCACCTCAGAAGCTAACTCCGTCTTAGTTTCCGCTGATTTAAACGAAAACTCGGCTGACCGGAACGAATCCTTCTTCAACGCGATTTTCTCTCTCTCAAGAGCCTTGATTTCTGTAGAAGCAAGAGTTAGTTTTTTCTCAGTCGCGACCAGTTTTTTCTTCATCGTTGAAGAATCCTTTCGCGCCTCGTCAATTATGAGCCTATCACCACGGGCATCCAGCTCGTAAGCAGCTACCATCTCATTAATAGAGGCCACAAACTGCAAGAAGAAGCAATATATAAAGTCTTGAACATATACATAGAGATTTCCTCGTGAACTTAACATACCTTAGTACCGCGCTGCGACATGTTGGCATAATTCTTCCCTCTCGAGAGCCGGGAAATGAACATCAGGGCCATTAATCGTCGAGAGCAAGGCAGCAGATGCAGAAGCATCATTCACAACCAGTGTGGCAGGATCGGAATCAAAAACAGGAAGATCCGTGCGTCTTTTCCTCTTATCACCTCGCTCGATTACAACTCTTTATCTCTTTCAAATTCAAAAGCAAGACGTTTTTGCTTAGGCGCCTCGGTAGACTTCGTCGGCGCTGAAGATCAGGGAATGGGTAGAAGAGCCAACACAGTCTCCCTCCCCTCATCAATCGAGGCCACAGGCTCGGCTTTTTCCCCTGCTAAAGTCGTCTCGGCCCTTTCTACGGTAAGAGCTGCGTCGACTCCCCCCTCGGCATTAGTCATCTCGGGGATCACCGCCTCAGTGATAAGATTATTTGCAGAGTCCTCGATAGCTTGTTTCGCCTCAAGTTCTTTCCTCGCACGGATTGACAATCTCGTCATATTTAGCTCGGTAGCTTCGGAAGACGGAGATATTGAACTAACAGGGACACCGTCAAGAATAGCTCGGGCTGTTTCGATCCATCTCCACAAAAAATGTCTTCTCCAATAACCTTTCTCAGCCGATAAAGAATCCAACACCTCTACTAGATCTTCTGGGCACGCGGGAATGGGATTCCGAACTGCACGATAAGAAAACAAGATCAATAACCAACATCAAATTTGCATCAGCATATCAGAAATCTACGAATCGACTATCGAGTGATCCCCAGTTCATCCTGACTAAATGGAGACAAACACTAGGAATAGACGCCTCGGAAATTCAGACGAAGAAGAAAGAACTATTCCAGTCATTATCTTTGCTCGGGAACCCTCAGATGATCATGCATTCTCTCTTGTTGGAAATATAAACCATTTATGAGTTGGGGACGCATCGAATTAATAGGATATTTTGGATGTGGTTAAGGCTGACATCGGCATCACATTCGATGCGCCGAACAAAAATTCTTACATGCTGAAAAAGCCCCTGTGGGGTAACCTTACGTAATGAGATCTTCCCAAGACTCGCACAAAGAAGCTGGTTGTGGAACTGATAGATAGAGCAGAAGCGGCGGAATAAGCTTCTGGTTGGTAGAGATGAGGCGATGAAGATGTTGCTCCGCAACAACGAATCGCTCATAAGTCGAAGGAGATATATGAGACTCGAAGAAGATGCTGCTAAGCAGCGATTCAATCTCAGGGAAAGAGAGTGAGTTTGTCGACACTGTTTTGTTGAGAGAAAAGAGTTTGATTAATTTTTGTAACCCAAATCCAGGGTCAGTTACAAAGAAGAAAACAAAGAGATTAAATAGAAAGCAACAAGGAAAAACCCTAAAACAAATGGGCCTTGCTACAAAAACGAAAATAGAGAAATGGGCCTTGAGTTTTGATCACAACACTTGGGCTGGACAGATTGTGAATCACTTGGCTCATTAAAAACCTTGTTGATATGCTCAATTTAATACCCTAAAGTACTAAAGCAGTTGTTATAGTAAAGCTAGGGGTCGAACCACAGAAGACTCACAGAAACGCGCAATAGATTATATAGTTCAGAATCAAGCTAAGCCAAGCAGATGTAATTAAAAGCAATGCAGAAAATAAAAGAGTTGTATTGATGCGTCCCTGCTTGATCAACTCCGGAGGAAGGCTGATGAAGACGAACCTGCAACAAGCTGGTTGCGATGGTAATGATCTGCGATGATGCTGATGGGTTGATGCAGGTGATTTGCGATGATAAAGGGGGTTGCTAGAGGGGATTTCGTGGATAGATTGTAGGTGATTAAATGGAAGAACAGATAGTAGAGTTTCTGGATCACGCAGGTGTATAGAAACTCGAATTCAATGAGATAACTCGATGAACCAGGTTGAGAGAAGAACTCTGAAACTTGCAATTTGCATTAATGATCTTCGCTCAAACACAAAGGAGGCGTGGCTGGGGTTTTATAACTCAACCCTAGCAACACAACTTAAACAACAGAGCATTTGAAATAAAACAACAAAGCGTCTAAAGTTTAAATAAAACAGCGAGGCGTCCCAGCCATAAGGCTCCTACTCGGTGCACCTCTAAACAACTAAATGCATAGTCAATGTGACTTGTACATTATTACCCATTAGTCGTGACTCCTAAATAACTCGACGTAGTGATTCATCT